>JAPYYZ010000072.1:0-30936 GCA_030522705.1 Eretmocerus eremicus | reverse complement strand
AGTGCGAAGCTCACGCGCTCGACATCACTGCGTTTGAAATTAGAAATCTGGCTGTGCAGCCTCAGGAGTACGGGAGTGAGCGCCTGGGATAAGTTTTCGCTCATTCTTTCGCCTCACAACTTTGAAGAGAGTGACGTAACGCGTTTGGTTTGCACAGTTCGCTTGGAGACGAACTTGACCTGACATCGTCAAATTGGCACATTATCACAGTCGCAGAGAGAATCGATGGGTAGCACACCTTGAAGGATTTAAGAGGACAGTGATTTGTGAGGCAATGGCTGTAGCTAGACAGGGAACTCGTACAAGTTACAAGCCCGCTGTCATGTGCAAGCGTCTTCTGAGGCGCAGGAAGCGGCGTATGTAAGAAGTTTACAAAGACAAAGGCCCGCGGCTATACTTGATTGATTATGCACTTTTCACATTTGATTCGATTTCGTATGAAGGCCATGTCGTAGCCGTGCATCAGACGCGTGGGTAGCCGTTTTCGGGGCATTTCCCATTATTCTTGAATCCCTTAGAGATTTGGATCAAAATAAAAGTGAGAGGCTGTTCTACGTCCCCAAATCTAGAGCATCTCTCTCCTCTCCTGATCCAAATCGCGAAGATTTTTAAGAATAACAGGAACGCGATGAGTGCCTATATACCTCACCGTATATATGGCGCAAGTATACATGGCGATGAGTGCCTATATACCTCACCGTATATATGGCGCAAGTATACATGCATATAATGCTTCCGGGCGTTCCCATTATTCTCAAAAATCTTCGCGATTTCGACAAAAGAGGAGAGAGAGGATGTAGATTTGAGTATGTACAACAGTCTCTCTCTTTTATTTTGATCCAAATCTCTAATGGGTTCGAGAATAATGGGAACTACTTTCATGCAGACCGCGCTTGCACGGCTCCGACATGACCTTAATATACAGGAGTGGAAATTGACTTTTCTTCAAAAAGGGTGGCTCGCGATAATGGGTATCATTATCCCTCCCCCTCTCTCGCAACCATGTGTATGATCATCATAGACATTTCATTGAGAATCATCACGGGATGCAATGAATTTTCAATCAAGGTTCCGCCAAAGTTGACGGGATTCCATTGCCTTCAGATAGACAGTGTTCCATATTTGTAAATTCAATTCTTCAGTAAAATCGCAAAATTGTCATGTGGGAAAATTCACATAACATCTGAATGAAATCTTTCAGATATTGGGCTCACAGTTTCACCTTTTAGAAGAAGAAAAAGCGTAGACTATAGAAGTTATCAAAGACATAAAAGACTCAAAGAGACAAGGGAATCTGCGGAACCACCATCGGCAATTCGAGAATGGAACGCGAGATGGAAAGCCTCTCCGAACAGCTACGTTCAGAGTATTTTGCACCAAACAAGAGCCATTAATGTAAAAATCGGCATAAAAACAAGATTCGCTGTTGAATAAACCCTTCACGTATTTGCGCGGGAAAAAAAACAAAATCACAAAGCTCTTTCTGCTTTTGTCGGCAACTAAAGGACATCAATTCGGCAATTTTTTTCTGCAAAGCTTCTGCGGATCGGGACGAGTATGGGCAGAGGCACATCGGGGGCGTACGCTAAAGTGGTTCAACGAGCATGCAAGCGATCAACAACATTATGCAGTGTTTGCTACCTCACACAGCACAGTTGAATATAACAGCAGACCTCTCGGTCAGTTCTCTCTAAGCTATATAGCCCTATATACTCCGCGGTGCGTGAGTGGGTGCGCGAGTCGAGGTATCTGGCCTTACATGTCAATTCTTACGAATCGTTCAGTCGGCCTCTCTCTTTTTTTCTCATGGCGGATCTCTTCTATCTCTTCTTATCGCATGACAACCGGAGATGAAGAAATAGTACAAAAATGAGCGAGAGAAGAGAGGCAAGGAATTTGGCGCCCAATTATATACGTATATAGAATGCATAATACAACTCCAAAATCATACCGTTCAAACTTCACAACTCACTGTTTTTTCTCATAAAATATTAATAACCGCATCATATTTCTTGAGCAAGCGATTCTTTATCGGATCCAAAACAAGTAACTTTAACCGTGTTACCCTCAACGGTCAGAAATCCATACCTTTTGGGTTTTCAAAAATAATAAGCTTGCGTATTGAATAATAACGTGAAATGCCCGTGCCGATCTCGAACGCATAAAAAATTGTATACTCCAAGGATAATCCTCATTACTCATTCTTGTGGACGGATTTAATATGAGGACAAGTATAAAGATTAACATTCCAGCTTACGTATCAACATGCAAACTTATTTTTGAGAATCTAAAAGGTGCTCGAAAAGGTGTGGAGTTTTTTTCGTTGAATGTGAAGTTATATTGTATCGGATTAAAGAATCCCCCGCGAACCAAGACGACGTAAAAAATTTAACTTCAAGAAAAACTTTTATCAGGGCGCGCGCGTGTGTGTGTGCGAGTGTGTGTGAGGTAAGATAGAGACAGAGACGGATACGAACAGCACATGCAGTTGATATCCGTAGATGATATTTGTGATTATATCACCTGAGCAGTATGTACATCGATGGTGATAGGATCCATGCATGCATGCAAAGTAAAGGCGATTGCACCCTCTCGGATTGCACTGCCGCTATCTTACGCGAGAGAATACACGTGTCCCATCTCCAGAGAAATTGAGCCTGCGCTGGATCGCTTGGCTGCACCAGATGATGATATCATTTATACTTCTCTACCAAGAGAGGGGAATAGCAAAACTAGACACTCTCTCTCTCTCTCTCTCTCTCTCTCTCTCTCTCTCTCTCTCTCTCTCTCTCTCGTTCTTCCACTCCGATGCTTCGTTTGCTTTTCAGATCCTTCACAGCCTGTATTATTTTCTCATATCCTATGATTGCAAGCTCATGCAACAATCGACCTCACAGCTTATTGTTAGTACATGTATTTCGCGTACCAGTTGAGAGGTCGATTCGAAACCATGCAAAGCTCTTGATGCTAGATCACTTTATTCAAAACTTGTCCAGTAGCCGGAAAAGAATGGTGGGTCGAGTTGTCTGATTTGTTCCGCGAGTTGTAGTCAAAATTCCATGATCTTTGGTGTGAGTTGATCAAGACACCGTTGCCTATCATACATATTTTCATATAGAATAACCTGTAAGGCCACGTTAACATGAGACAAGTTATCCTGAAACCCTGTAACCAATGTGGCATGCAAGAACAATAAGAGATGTTATCGTCTAGCCTTGGCACTGAGAGGCTCGCTGTGAGTTCTTTATTTTTCTTCCTCAAAATCAGTCCGTTGCTTAGCAGTGCTCAACAACTTCGTAAGGTCATCTGGAGTAAATTGATAAGGGTTCGGTCTTTTTTAAATCAAATTTGAGAAAATTCATATCAGTATTCATTATATCACTCAAATGGAACTATTTTTGGATAAGTTATGCATGTTGCTTTGATAAAGGATGATCGTATTTGATGGACGTAATGTAGATTCTTGCTTTCGCAGTCGCAGTTATCTGTGTCTATTTATATGCTTATTCAACAAATCGGATACAAAGTCTAAGCATGAGCTGTTCCTGCTGGACGCGCAAGCTCTAAACAGTGATGGGTTTCAATTGAGGATGACTTTTACAGACGAATTACTGATTGGTACATGTGTATGTCTATGTTATAATTTATGAATCATGCAAGGCATTCTATTCGAAGCACAACAATAACCCTCAATTCACGATAAAAAAAATGGTCCTAGACCGAGTTTATGAAAGGCCTAATGAGGTTCGTTAGGCCCGAATTTCATTCTTGGCGACCTCACAAGGACTAGAAAAAAAACCGACTCTGTGGGGTGATGGGGTATGGGCTTAAGACTCGAAAAATTACATTGGCTGTAAAAGCGTTCAATTACAGGTATGAGAAGCTCGAGCGTGTAGACGCTGAATATAGCATTAGCGAGCTCCTATAAGCGTCTTTGGAAGGAGAATATTGCGCGTTTTCAAAACTTGAAGGATTCTATTCGTAAGACTAGAAAAACGTCGACTTTGAAGCCGGTCAAAACTGAAAGGCGCCTCGATATGTTTCACGGGGCTGCCCCACGGAATAATCTTTGATTATTTACTCATGAGGTATGTTAAGATATGTCAAATTCAAGAGCTCTAAAAACGTATGTCTTAGTGAATTCATGTACTCAACACATCATTCCTATCATTTTTAGTTGAGAAAGACCCGACAGAATCGCTATATAGTGCACTTTGTCGCGCTAAGGAAATGATCAAAAATCAATTTGAAAGCTCTTTTTGTTGTTGCACTTAGAGCAGTTGAATAATACCAGACTTTGGATTTGCACTGCTTATTGATGTCAAAGAATTTTGATTCATTCAGTTGTACCATAACTTTTGTACACAGGCTACGTGTTATGTTAATTGGAGATCCCAAGGTTCCCGTTTACCCGATATCATCTACAATCTTTTATTCTGGTCGACATTTTCATTAATTTGTAGTGCCTTCGGTGAGCTGATAAATATTCTGATAAGGCTGTATGTATCCAAGGGGGTAAAAGGAACGATAAAGGCGAACTCAATACAGTTGTTGCATGTTCGCAAGCACTGAATCAAAAGCATTTTCTCTCGCGGACTTTTCCTCTCCAGCATTACATCATCCTCTCCAAAAGTATCCAATATGTGAGAGTATGAGACGATTCTCATTTACAATCATGTGTTATTCCGCCGGCCCACGTCAATCCCGTGCGATTAATTCAATCGTGCACAAAGAGTCTCGCTACGTATTTTATATCGTTACAACACACTAAATCGATTAGCATAAATTTGATCCAAGGAAAATATTTATAACGCGAGCGAGAGAGCTGCTCGTCTTGTTCATGAGAGCTGCGAGAAGCATCCTGAAGCAGGCAATCGTGACGAGTGGTGACGAGCATCGCCTCGAATGCGAGAGTGTCGTGCTGAGGACGAGTAGGGTATCACCGAAGCCGGTGCGAGAGCCGAGAGGTGCAACGGCGAGAATGCGTCACCTGCGTGTTGCGCGCGCTCGCTCGCTCGCTCATACAAATTCACGGTCGCGTCGCGCACAGGGACCATTTTGGAAAAACGTGGGCCGAAATGCCGCGCGCGCTTTCGATCTTTTTCCCCTATTCCGCAAACAGCAACTTCTACCACATCCTTCCTTTCAATCGTCGTTGTATATATCTTTACTATATCTGTGCTAAAAGCAACTAAATTTAATTAAATAAGAACGATGAACGAATTGATTGCATGGAGTTTTAGCGTCGGTAAAATGCACTCGAATAGTTGAATGAAGAACAATTGGCGTTTGGCTTGGAAGGTGATTTTGTCTTTCAACATCAAACGCAATAATGTTAAGATATATTGATAAGAAATGTGACTGCCCTAGTAACGTTTCAAAGCGCCTCAACATTATAATGAGAGCAATAATACAAACAAAATGAACAAAAATGTGATAAGATAGTGATAAATAGATCAAGAGTTAGCATAATTAGTTCACCTAATTGTAGAGAGGGAAGATGATGCGAATGACCTCTCAACAGCTATAAATAAGCAGTGCATGCTGTTTGTATCTTGTGAATGTTTCATTCCTAATTCAATTTGACACAAAAGACTTCCAAAGCTGCTGTGAATCCATTTATTGAGAGAAGATTTGAAAAGTCCACTACGGATGTAGAGGGTGATCATTATTCTGAATATGGAATATGATCAGATTCATTTTAACAAGAATTTATCAGGAAATGGAGCACACTGTCATAATTATTTGATGGACTTTCATCTTAAAGTCAAAGTAAATCAGATGCACAGCTAGCATTTAATACTTTGGCTCAAGTAAGAAGTCAAGAGTTCTCAGAGGGCAAGAATCATGGCACGAGAACGCAGAGGAAACAGAAAGGTAACAAGAATGATAAAAAAACAGTTCTGCTAAATATAGCAGTTCACAGTCAAGCACAACATAGGACAGCATAGCACGTATGTCCCACTGTGTACTCTCACATGTGTGCTAAAGTGTGTAGTCAATACAAGAGTTCTAAACCTCATGAATAATGCGCAACTTTCTCAATCCTGATAAGACATACTGTCTAGCACTATTGCTCTGGATAAGCACTCCTAAACCTTACCAAGATTGCAGAAATGGACAAAATTATTTCTGAAGGAACATTCCTCTCATGACAACACTATAAATTTATTCAAAGATATATTTGAATCCTGAGCTGGAATAAGTATGCAGATCTGTTATGAGCTGGACCTTGTGTGCTATCAAGGAAGCACTAAAATCAAGTCACCCTAATCTATCAATTCCAATGCTGACATAAATGGTGTGAAAGTAATTTTTCCATCCTTATTTGAACAGAGCAAGTACAACTGGTTTCAGTACAAGAGCACTGTAAAAGTCCAGGGCAAGTATGCTGCATTTTTTCATCACTTTCACTCAGACAGATAAAGTCCTACAAACTTGCAGGCCAGAATTGCTATGATGAAATCGCTTACAGAACTTATGATGCAAAACCTACTTAGAACCATTGTACACCAAAGGTCCTTCCTTCAGGAAAGTGCTCACAGAGTCCTTTGAATAAAGCTCCACCTGAAGGTTGATGAATCCGTATGCCTGATACGGAGTGGACTACCCCTTGGAACACCCGAGTGGGCCAGCACAGGGGTGTGGGGTAAGCGCTCACCTTGGGGTTGCTGCTGTTGAGCCAGGGCACGAGGTTGTCGATGAAGAGGCCGATGTCCTGGCACTCTATGCTCTTGCCGGAGTCGCCGAGGAAGCTGAGCAGCAGCGCGCCGACCTGCAGCTTCTTCTTGATGTCGGTGGTCGAGAGGAGCGGCATGAAGCCGTCCATGTCCCGGGGATTGAGCGCCATGGCTGTGGGGGGCCGCCGCGGGCCGGGCTACACCTGGGGCCGCACTCGCGCACGGGAGCTCAGCCAACCACCCACACGCGCACGCACACACGCGGAGGCGCGCGACGATCCCGCCTCAGCCGTCGCCCAGCAGTCTCATCGTCGTCGTCGGGGGCAGTTGTCGACCCTCGGCTCGGGCCCTCGACGTGCCCTCGGCAGCGCGACTCGCGCCCGGTGCCGTGCACTCCGCTCGCCCGTTACGGCACGACGAGGCAGAGCCCGGAGGTCACGCTGGTCGTCGTCGTCGGGACCGATTCGCGCACCAGGTTAAACAGCGCGTCGAGGAAGGCGGAGAGGCAGCAGTCAACAACAGCAACAGCGGCCGAATTAGGACTTTGGGCTCGATCGAGTCCTCCTCTCCGTGTCCCTCTCCTCGTTCGCGGTTCAAACTCGGTGCTGCTGCTGATCACTACGTGTCGCCATTTTGGCACAGAGCGTGATCGCGCGCGCGCGCAACGACAACACGGTCTGCGGGGTAAGCAGAGCACAGGCTGCTGCAGCCCCGGCGACGATACCTACTTATGCATTTCTCATCGTTGCAAGTTGCAAGTGCTGTAAGCTTGTAATATATATGCAGGTCGCGTGAGGGGAAGTTTGCGGATCGCGGCTCGACGGAGGACTACCCTCCAGCATGTTAGATTTGAACAGCGGTGTCGAGAAAAGTCAGAATAACATCCTCTGATCATGACTGTGTCATTCCGCTACTCCGCTTGATTTTCTTTGAAAAAACTCGAGAACAAGGTGTGCAATCATATGCAGTCGATCCTCGCGAAACATTAGAACTTTTCAAGCGTGTCGTGTAGAATTTAGTGTTCCGCACGCGCGAGGAACCTCTTGATTCGCCAAGATTTACATGGCTCCATCGAGCAGACGACAACCTAATTATTAGGCAATTAGCGCACCGCAAACAGCGATTTCAATAATCCAAGACTCATTTTTCGCGGTGTAATTTAGAGTTCATTAATTTAGCTTGCTGTAGAAGTAAACCACGTCAATCATCAGGGAGTTCTTGAATTTCGTCAAAATAGGACACGAGGGCAGAGGCTGAGAAATACATATTGTAAAAAGTAAAAATATTACGAATTGATTGCTCTTTGTCATTGATATCTCAATTAAAGCACTGATAGTGACAGCCCTATCATGGAATTGTTTCCCTCATTTTCCTTGACATTGAGACGCCAATTGTGCCTTCAATCAGAGAATAACGAACGGAAAATCGAGTCACTCAAGCACTTCAATCAACCGCATATCGCCATTCGTACTGCGAGGAGAATGACTAATGTGGCTTGCGATGTAGTCCAATTGCTAATCGAATTATTGTTGTATGAAATACCCTAACTAATTATAACTTTATATTGTTTGTGCGACATATTCTGAGGGGGGAGTGAAAATTGGCAGCAAGCACAGCGCGCTCGAAAACGCCGGCTGCTGCCGACTGCTCTCAAAGCCTATGGAGCAATCGGAGCAACGAGAACAAAACAAAAAAATCGCAGACGAATCTCGAACTCTCACGTGTGCGGTTCAGTGCGTTAGATAACGTGCCGACGATGAGAAATAAGAATGAGGAGTAAGGAGCAGCCTCCCACGCATTTCCTGGCAACGGTCGTTCATCCAAAATTGAGCATAGGATCTCATGAAACCGCACTTGGGCATGGGGCTAACCTTGTCGAAGAAAGTGACTTTTATCAAGTTTTCTCGATAACGTCGTTCGCGATAAGATCGAATGGAAAAAAGGTGATGCTACAGCTCAAGCTCTTCCATAGATAAGTAATCCAGTAATTGGTTGTCACACGCGATGTCGAAGCGTGGCTTCCTCAGGCTTGGCCGGAACCTCACGACTAACGATACCTCGGCCAGGGTGAGCCGCCGGAGAGTCGTCGTCACCGGGTTGGGGGTCGTGTCACCTCTAGGGGTCGGCACCAAATACGCCTGGAAAAGCCTGTTGGACTCCAAGTGTGGCATACAGCGTCTCAATGAGCCAGACTACGAAAAATTACCCTGTAAAATCGGTAAGCACTGTGCATCCCCATAATTTGAGTTTCTACTCATTCTTTAAAATCACTAATCTTCTTTGAAGACTCTCATCTCGTATCTATAACTTTTAAAATTGAGACCAGTGAGTGTGATCAGCACAAATGTTTGTCTCTCTAAATGGAGCCTTTCTCAAAATCGGTCATGTACATCCTTTCAGCAATTTGATCACTAAAGTCAAGTGCCATGACTTGCAATATTTAGCCTCATTTACTGTAGAATTATAAACGTTACTCTGTTATTAATCAGCAATAGGCCAAGAATGATTATTCTTTTAAGGAAAGACTTCTCTGTGAATTGTATACCTACATTCAGGTGTCAATAAACTCAGCTACATTATCATATCCATAACTTGCTTGTGCATTCATCATGAATTCAACATAAAGATTTTGTTGAACATATGTTTATTGCCTTGATCCTGGTAAAAAATCAAGATTTTACATCTTTCCATCAATTTTATGTAGGTTCTTATTCTTGAAATTTGCCCTTGCAGCTGCACTCGTGCCAAAGGGGCCCAAACCTCATGAATTGGACTTGAAGAATAAATTCTCCACCAGTGAACTGCGAACAATGTGTTCTGCTACAGCTTATGCGATGGTTGCTGCTGAAGAAGCATTAAATGATGCCAATTGGATACCAGAACAAGAAGAAGATAAACGAGACACAGGTGTTGCTGTTGGAATAGGGATGGTTGATTTGGTTGATGTTTGCACAACATATGAACAACTAAAGAAAGGTTATTCTAAAGTCAGCCCTTATTTTGTACCAAGAATACTTCCCAACATGGCAGCTGGGCAAATTAGTATTAAATATGGCTTTCGCGGGCCTAATCATGCAGTATCTACAGCCTGTGCAACTGGAGCTCATGCAATAGGTGACTTAATTAATTTCTGAGTATTTATATTATTATTACATATTTTTCTCTACTACTGTGTAGGTGATGCTTTTCGATTCATTCGAGGTGGAGAAACAAGTGTCATGGTATGCGGAGGAGCAGAAGCATGCATTAGCCCACTAGGTATTGCAGCATTTTGCCGCTTGCGAGCTTTGTGCACATCAAAAAATGATTATCCTGAAAAAGCATCTCGACCTTTTGATAAAAATAGAGATGGATTTGTCATGGGTGAAGGATCAGCTATTTTAATTCTGGAAGAACTGAATCATGCCCTGGACAGAAAAGCTCACATTTATGCTGAAATTCTTGGGTATGGATTATCTGGTGATGCTGTTCATTTAACAGCACCTAGTGAAGATGGTACCGGTGCTCTGCTAGCCATGGACAGAGCTTTAAAAGATGCAGGGATCAATACAAGTGAAATCACGTATGTTAATGCTCATGCTACCTCGACACCTCTTGGCGATGCAATAGAACTACGAGCTATTGAGTCGTTCTTTGGTGATCACAGCGAACACGTTACTGTATCGAGTACTAAAGGAGCACATGGACATTTACTCGGAGCAGCAGGAAATCTTGAAGCCGTTTTCACCGTTCTTTCAGTACAAGATGGAATAATTCCTCCAACTATCAATCTAGACAATATAGATGCCGAAACTAAATTGAAGTTTTCCCCCCACACTCCCAAGAAATGGTTGATTGATGAGAGACGAGTTGCATTGAAGAATGCTTTTGGCTTTGGGGGAACAAATGCGTCCTTGTGTCTTGCACAGTACAGTGATTGAAGAGATAGGAATAGTTTTGAGAACATTTTTCATGACTCGTCTTATTTCTCAATGTAAAAAGTTCATTGTTAATTCGCCTCTGCATGTATATAGTTTATAAATTGTTCTCCTGAATATTGAATGTACAAAATAGATTTTATAGAAATCATAATTGTGAAACACGTGAAAATGGATTTTATATTGGAATGCAACGTTTATTTTATATTAAATATCTGATAAAGATAAATTGTATCATTTATTACAATCACAACGTACCTTCTCATATGTGCTTATGTTTTCATTACATGACGGACAGAATACTGACCGTAAAAGCGCCAATGAATTTTTAAAAATATAAATCTTTATCCTTTAACGGGTCGTCCTCACAGTCCACATACATTTTATACAATTGGTACAAACTTTCAACAATGATACATTGCAAACTGTTCTTGAACACAACACTGAATTCATTGGCCCCAACAACTGTATTCTTTGAGAATTTGAATTTCTTTCACTCATCTCAGAGTATAAAATTATTGATACCTAATTCTTTTTGAAGGAAAAAGTGAGTAGATTCGATCAAGAGATGGTAGCTTTTGGAAAAAAGGTGAAAATGAAATTGATCATATCAAGAGAAAGAAAAAGTTCTACAATCTGATGGAGCCAATCAATTTTGTTACAAGTTCATTTTGCTAATTCAGGATTGAGGAAGGGAAACAAATGCCAAGAAACTTTACAATAGTGAGTATTATTATAGCAGCTCCTTGAAATCTGAATTCAAATCATGGTATCCAAAAGCAGTATATTGTCTCATTCTCTTACGAAATCTCATGGAAAAATATCAAAAAATTCTCATCATGATTTGATCTGCTGACATCAATGTTAGTTCATTATGAAGTGTATTATTCCGTTCTTAGTCTATTATTGGAAGACTATGAACTATTTTTGTATGAAACATTATACTTCTTTTAAAATGATTGTAAAAATGAGCATTGAAGTGGACTATCGAATACAAAACACGAAAAGAACCGATAAAAAATATAAAACATTTTTTACACAATTTATTTGATCTGTAGACTGTGAGAATAAACGATTTCATCCAAAAGACAAAATTTACTGTACATGATTCGTATTATTTTGTTCGTAATAAAATCGGCGTAGAAAAGAAAGAACACTTGGTATAACAGTACCTAATGGGTATCACCACAGCGTGGAATGGTGAAAGGCTTGTGATGGCTGCATAACATTGCAAAACGCTTTTTGAGTGTCTGACGGAGCTCTTGACGTTTTTCAGCCACTTGACACATGCGCGATTTGAATTCTAATACTTCTTCAACAGGGATAAAACTACAATTGCCTTCATCCTCTGAAATACAGGAATCCTGAGGAAAGAAATTAATTAGCATTAGTAACACGGGAATATAATAGTCACAGTTAAGAATATAATATCTGTATACTGTATGATACTAAAATTGAGAATTCGTGATAACAAAAAGTTAAACAAACTTGCTTGAAAACTATAAAGAATTTTAAAAAATTTATTCTCAATAAACACTAATTTTCGCATTGAAATTGTTGCATATTAATTTTAAAAGACAGTCGAGATAATGAGCATTTGTGTGATACCACATTGATCCATTCAAGGTCCTTTATGGTGCAAGTTGCAAGTTTGGCAACCTTCAAAGTAACAGTCCTCTCACTCTTAGACATGATTCACGATGAAACGATAGGTTTCTGTATTTTCTAGCTGTGGAATGCTCATCTCGACAATGGATACAAAGTAATGATAGAATCGCTGATTTCATTCCAGATCGTCGTAGCCATGCACTTACTGCAAGGTTAATCAATCTCCATTTTGTCGAATACTTCACCGATTTGAGAAAGATCGGGTTGAGAGATATTCTTTAGAGTCTAACTTGAATTCGCCATCTCCAATTTTGGTTCAGGTCGAAAAAGTATTCGAGATAACTGAGAATAATTAGTCAACGAATACATATATGGATATATCTAAACCGTACACGCGAGTATTCGAGTCATTCACAATTCCCGCGGATACTTTTTTTCCGATCAAGGTAAAAAGCAGGGGAGACGAACTCATTCGCCGTTCCTAAGGTAGAATTGCACATATCTTCCTATTGTGGATCAAGTTGTGAATTTATGTTGTCTTGAGCAGCTAAGATCCTCAGTATGTGTCTTTGAGAGAATTGAAATTGCTGTAATAATTGAAAAAACATAGACATGACTCAAGACTACCAAGAGACGTTGCGTGTTTATGTCCTAGAAATAATTCGACAGGAGATATATTTGGAAAAATCAAATTAAAATGAATGAATGAGTTTTCGGGAAAATTAACCAGGACGAAGGCGGACAAAAATATGAAAACCCAAGAAAATACACGCAAAGAACATCCGAAACATGGAACTTCATTGTCTTTAAAGATTACCATGACGTTGTGCTTCAAATTTTCTGCAGAAACCGAACATTTAAAAATTGATCTTTGATCATTGTGCAAAACCTGTATACTTGTTGTTTCCATTGGCACGCATAAAATCGAGGAAGTTATAATCACTTCCTATATGGTTTCTCGCATCTTGGAGGGCAAAGAAGGAAGACTCCTCTAACTATGCCCAACTTAAATATTTTCGAACGTATCATCGCTTCTTCTGAAGCTTCTATTTTGATGGGATAGATTTCATTTTTTGAAAATGTAAAACTACTTGTTACAACCAATTGAGACTTCTTAAGCTCTTAACTCCGGTGCATCTAAATACTTCTCCATGTTCCTGAGCTCGTTTTGAAGCTTCACATAGAAACTTTCAAATAAGCTGAGATACGTGAGAGACACTGAGATGCGCCAAAGTTATAATTTCGAGAGCCTCAATTTTTTACACCGAGCAACTCTGCATTCTCAACAAATAATACCCCTGTCTCATGAAAATAGAATAGATGAGCGCTTCTCATTCAAATCCAAGATACCTTGGCCGATTTGAAAGCTCTTAGAACAAACTTAAAAATGAGCTAAAACGCTTTGACAAGCCGGAACTTGCGGTTAGGAAACATTTTTTACTCTCGAAATACTCAATCTTTATTTCATGAAAATAGAATGGATAAGCCCCTCGTAATGGGAGTTAATAGATTTTTTTCACCATTCTAACACAAAATAAAACTGCAGTGTTCGAACGCGGTTTTAGGGTTTTCATGATGAAAAATCATTATTGCTCACTCGCACGGTCATTTCGGGCGGGGAAGACTTATTTCCTTCGCTTTGCTTGGGAAATAAACTTTCCTAGTACTCAAAATGGGCGAACGCGCTCAGGGCAATAATGAGCTATTACTTCATTTCAAAGCTCTCACAATGGGCTTCAAAATGAGTCCAGCAATGTTGAGGAACTTTTAGATCCGTCGGAGTTAGGAGCTCGAGAAGCCTAATTTGTTGTAACGAATAATTTTGCATTCTCAACAAATCTAATTTCTATCCCGTCGAAATAGAATAGCGTAACCGTTCTACGTCGAAATTCAACGTGCTTCGAATAGTTTTCAAGTTCTTACAATAAGGTTCAAAATGAGCCAAGATATGTTTGGAATTGTTGAATTGGGTCAGAGTTAGAGACGCGAAAGGCACAGATAAGGCACAACGGATACAATTACATTTAAATCAACAGGAAAACTCAAAATTTCGCTATATAATTCCCTTTTCAATGCCGAAGCAGATTCAATTTTGATTAAAATTGATTCTTCACTGACAAAATGCGAAGAAAAATATCTCGCTGTTAGATTTTTACGTCAATTTTACAACACCTTGATGCGCTTCACAAGCACCGTGTGTTATGAATTTCGTTCCATCTAGTATCAGCTAGCCCTCTCAGTCAATGCCGCCAACGTCAAAGCAAGAATTTGAAAAGCCAGGAAAATTTGCGTATTTGCGAATTTGGCGTTCGCAGAAATCACTTATTCGGACTTATACTCGATGAATTGTGACCTTGTTCTCATATTTGCAAGTTCGGGCTTTACGGAGTCTTGGTTGGCGAGTAATGAACACGTAGAAAAATTATAGAGAGCCGCGATGGTAGCACTCACAACCATAGCCAGAGAATCCTAAATTAGGACTGTATCGTAATTTTAATGATTGAGATGTCTATAGAATCTAATTAGTAGAATAACAAGAGGAGGCGACGGAGCTTGAGTTATCATCCTTTAGTACCTTTTGAACACGGGCCTATAATGAGCAACGATACATAGAGTTTTTAGCTATATCTCCGGACGAGAGATTTATTTGACAGAGATGGTGTAGATGATACAGTCTCTAGGATATAGAAAAATCAAAAAAGTTTCGTCGGAGATTGGTGACCCGGGCCTCAGGGCCTTCTTTCGTAGGTTAATCTCTCATAAATTATTCATATTTGTCTAACAATACTTCCTGCACAAACCAAATGGAGGATGGACCTTACTAGTTGTAAACATGTCTCTCCATTCTGCAGTGATATCATTCAGCTTACGACGCCATTCAAACATATTTGGAAAGTACCATTTGGATGTACGTATTAAAAGCCTACATCAATCGAAAAGTGACGCTTAGTCCACTTGGATCTTGAAAACTCAATTCATAATCATGAGACTCAGAATTTGTTTTGATTTTTAGAAAATTAAGGTATAAAGGTGACGAAGGCACTTAGTTTTGAGTACCGTTCTAGCAATAACGTGTGACGTCTGAATGATGAAAAGTTACGAACACTCGAAAGATGATATTAACGGTCTGAGACTTAGAACTTGGAATTTACGACGTAAAGGGACGTTTCTCGATCAACTTAGACGAATTTCCCATGGCTGCTTCTTCCTTGCTTGGAACGATCTCATAAACAACAAAGTTCTGTCAAATTTAAGAGAAATCACAAAGAACCAAGAGTTGATGTGACATTCCCTCGATACTTTCTGAGATCAACTATTCATCAAATTCTAGGACGAAGAGCAGAGGCTATTTTCTGTGATACATGCTACGTCTAGTCCAAGGAAAAATTACTCACCTCCAACATTTGAGTCAAAGTTAAGCCTCCACCGTGATCTTTCAAAATGCCCACACTAGAGTCTGAATGAGTGTGCTTATCAGCTGTTCTAGCTTCGGAACAATCGTTTTCACGATTACAGCATCCATCACTGCAAGCCACTTCTGAACCATCAGGTGTGCTAGGTAAGGACGAGCTACTGACATTATGCTCTGACGAATAGCCATAATCTTGTGAAGAATGTTCGCTGGATGATCGGCAGTTCCTGTTCATCACTTTGGTATTCAGACGTTTCTTCACTTCGATCCACATAGTACATCTTTTACTTGAGTCCATAAGAGAGTCTGCCATATGATCAGACTCAAGGGACTCCTTGCATTCTTGGCTACTGTGCCACTGGTTACTCAACTCGTGATTACCAATTCCACACTTCTCGGGTTTCTGAAATTCATCTGCTCTTTTGGAGGTTGAGCTATCAGCTTTTTCACGTTTATTAGCTTTTTTGGTATTGCTGTTTGCTGGTTTGCTCTCCGAACTCTTCTTCTTACAATTATTATTGTTGTTATTGTTATTGTTGCTACTGTTATTATTATTCTTCTTGTCTTTCTTATTAGGTGAAGCAGGGCTGGAATTTCCTTGAACCTGATTGAGAGTTTTCACCTTTTTTGTACAGTCTGGACAATTACACGTCAAAACCCCCTTATTTTTCGGATCCAACACCTGTAACTGGGAGTACAAATATATTTTGGAACATTATTAAGATTTAGATACAGTATATTTATATAGAGCTGTAAAGCTAATTCTTACTTTGTGTCGATCGACGTGCTGTGAGTTCTGCTCGAGTTCTGGCGGTGAAGATGGAGATTTGATTCCTCTTTCCATTTTTCCAACTATATTTGTTTCTTCAACTTCTTCTTTTGAGCACTGATGAACAAATGAGTTGATTACCACTTGACCGACAAACAGGGAATATTTTACTTTCCACTGGAAAAAAAGAGCTTACCTCACACTCATCTTCTTTCTCTTTGCCATCACTATCTCCGCATTCATCTTCTTTTTCTTCTGAATTATCTTCAAACCGACGTTCCTTCTTCTTTTTCCTCTTCAACCTTAACTTTTCTCGTCGTTGCTGTTTAGCAACCTCTTCCCTCTTGAATTCTTTGTATAGAACTTCTAACTTGCTGATTCCTGTTTTGAATTCAACTGCCATCTACAAATCAGTTATAGTTATGTAAATATTCCATTGAGTTAAACGTGTTTTGTCCGAAAAAAATGGTTAATTTTCAGATTTATAATCATTGCTCTGGAGAACACTTGGTGAATATTTAAAAAAGAACCCAGGAACAAATAACATTCATTCATATACATTTATGCAAAGATGAATGAAGTGATGATGAAGACGTACTACTAAGAGAACCAAACAATTATCACTTATTTTCAAATGCATAGATGCCAAGAACTCACTTGGAAATTTCTTGAAAGTGTGTCTACAGCAACAGCGGCCAGTACTTTGACGATGATTTCCTCTTCCTTCAGACGTCGATAAACACGATTAAGACGCTCAGCTACGCAAATACCAAGGCACGTAAGAACTTCTTCTTGGGCGATTTCTAAAGTCTTGGCGTGTCGTTCTCTGCGAAAAGCGCAAAAACATTAATTCTTGAAGCCCCAGAAGTATGGGTGGCGATTCAACAAAGACATTGACGCAGTAAATTACCTTCCCATGAGTTCTGGTTGAGCTCTTCCAATAATATTACTGATGTAATCCGTGTTCAAAGGGAGGTGGACGTGACCACCAGTGCAACGCTTAATGTCAGCATATAATGAGCTCACATAACCCTTTTCTTTTGTAGGATCCGTTTCAGTTGTAGTTAATAATGAAGAAGCTAAGAGTACTTTAGTACGACACTCGGAACAGAACCTAAATAAAAGATTTCAAGATATAATAGAGTTTACAGGTATTTATCTCGAGAAAATTGGGAATACTCACTTGTGTTTGCGTAGGTATGTATCTAGGGTAGCATCTAATGTATCAGAATCTATGAAAGTAATTTCTTTCAGGCAATCATGTTCCATGCAATCCCACACTTCTCTCCATGCATTTGGAGGAGGTCTCATACGCTGCACTTCTAACGAATGCATCGTACACCGGCGGGATTTCTTATTGCGGGGCTGCTGTTCTACCAAATCATTTAATCTGGTACTGCAACAAGAATGAAAGTGATTCACGTGATTAACTAAAGGATTAAGTTGTAATAAATCGAAAAGTTAGACCAGAGATATGAGACGAATATTGCAGCAATAGCCAAATTGATTCTTGGTTAATATTTTTTAGATATTGGGTAAACAAGATTTGATATCTTCCTAGAGAATTGGTTATATTCAAAGTACATTTCATTGCCGTGGAAGTTGGTTGAAAAACTTCTCCAAGGGTACTAGCAACCATCAAAAAATAGGAGGAAAATTATAAAATCGTTCATACTGCAGGAGAGAGAAAGAGTGGGATAAGGTCAAATTCGTGTAAAAGTCTAACTCATGAATGATTCAAGGATCAGACAATAATAATTTGGAAGAAAGCATCAGTGAATTCAAAACATGAATGTCTTTTTGTTGAGACATCAATCAATTGAATAAGTCAAGTTCAAAAAATACTTTATGTATTAGATCAACTGTGACAAATTGAAACATCAGACAGGATTAGTAGAATATTCATCAAAATTCTGAATCAGATTGTGAAAATCCCAAAGGAAAGTATGTAATTGAATAAATGAACAGGGTAGTAGTATACCTTCCACTTATGGGTATTTTTAGAAATTTGAAAGCTCTTGTGAGCCATTATAACCTGAACAGCAATAATTATGCTCCAATTGCATTCAACTCGAATTCATAGGGATCTTCTGATTTCAAAAAAGTGAGAAGAAAGATAGAGGGCCAAAGCAAAATGCAAGTACTATTAGAGAGACTATCATTAGCACGTTTCATCAATTTTTCTTATACGGTCTGAATAATGGGACTGAACTTGTGCATTCAACTCCCAAATTCTCTTGATTTCTTTTCAGTCACCAATACTGGCTCTAGAAATTTCTTTATTGAAATCTTGTTCATGACGTACATCACTTGAAGAAATAGTGTGTAGCAGGAGAATATTGTCAAGGCACTTTCATTCATTCATCACAAAATTGAGTAAAATATCAAGTTACCAATGTTTGTTCAAACTTGAAAGTTTAATATGTATTTGGCTTTTCAGCGATCAGTTTCTCAATGTTTGTGCAAAGGAATGCCTTTCACAGTACTGAATATTTTATCATACACCGCAGGACTCATCAGAAAATTGATGATGAAATAACTGTCTATTTTACGTCCTTATTGAGCAGTTATCATGAAAGAGTCTAGTTATACAGATGGAAAGGTATTATACCAATTTCAGCTGATAGTTGGGACAAACAAACAAAAAGACTGTTTTCGTTGGGAAAAGTTTGATAAACATCCACAGAGATGTGTTAGTCTGTTTCTCACCTGTGCCCTTGAAGGAGTGTACACAAACGCTGTGGAGACTGCAAAACTTCATCTCTTATTGTGAGCATTCCATCAGTTGTAATTATTATTGGGTCCAAAGCAGGATGGCCATTTAAATTACTCAAATCGTAGAATAATCTCTCCACACTGGGAACAGATTGAGTAACACGTGAGATTGCAATCACTGAGTCTTGAGGACTCTGAAAATCTGCAATGGCTTACCTCCTTCTGCAGCCAATGCAGGGTACATTTGAATCCAAAGTGCTCAGCATATCCTTGCAAGCAACTTCAAAAGAGGCCCTCTTTTCCTCCATGCTCAGCAGATTGAGCTTCTTGGCAAATTCATCTACCTGCTTGCCCTTTACAAGGGG
This sequence comes from Eretmocerus eremicus, assembly GCA_030522705.1. Lineage (NCBI taxonomy): Eukaryota > Metazoa > Arthropoda > Insecta > Hymenoptera > Aphelinidae > Eretmocerus > Eretmocerus eremicus. Next base: position 11,470 of record JAPYYZ010000072.1, on the reverse strand, counting down.
GCTTTCTCGCAAGGCCCTGAGTCCAGTTATGTCCATCACCATCTGTAATCGCATGAATGGAAAATTTACCCATCGGTCCGAGAATTCGGAGCAGCCCTATATATATAATAGCGCCACCGCCGGGGTGAAACAGCGCGAAATGGCTACTTTTGCCACGATGGAGAATTCGCGCTCGAGATCTCAGACTGTCAATTCCGGAACGGAGAAAGAAAAGCGCTATCGCGGATTCAGTCATGTCTCGCTCGGTGTCGACCTTCGCGGACGAGAACAAGGAAAATCGGAGCAGCTGCGTTGGAAGCCTAAACCAATGGATATCTCGATTATCGGAGCAATAACAAATCCACGACACCCGCTGGCAGAAGGCTGTCCCCGAAACACTCGGAATCGGAGAGCAAGACGGGGCCATAAGGTAGGAATGTCGGGGCGTAAATTTGGCTTCGATGCACGGCTGATGGCTTCCATCATCGTCATATGGACATCGCGAGATTCGATATCGAGCCGCCTGGCACGAGCAATATAATGTACCACGTAAGTGGCACTGGCATGGATTCTGGGGGGAAGGAGAGAAAAACAGTTTGCTGTCTGGCCGAGTCGAGCGAGTGCGAGCGAGAGGGAAGAAGGTGTGCCAACGGGGCGCTCGCTGCGTCTTTCTCTCTCTCTCTCTCTCTCTCTCTCGCTCTCTCTCTCGCTCGGGCGAGCCACGGGCTCAAGACTCCTCTCCTCCGTGGCTCATCGTCGTCCCGTGCTGCTGCTGCAGCAGCGCTGGCCGAGCGCTCTCGCGTCCCGCTCGCGCGCACGCACGAGCTGGGCAGCTCGGCCGTGACAGGGCGGTCGCTGCTCCGGGGGCCTCCCGATGACGCGAGTACGAGGTTAGGTGCTCGAGGGGGGCCCTGGGAGGCGCGAGGGCGGCGTCGGGGCGCTGGGCTTACGTAAGGGCGGCCTGGCGCCGAGGCACTCACCGACAGATTCTCGTCGACGATGAGGGGCATCTGCTTGTTCTCGAGGGCGGAGGGGCTGTAGCCCGTCCACATACTCACGAGCTTCGCCATCCTGTCTGTCGGGGCGGCTCGTCTTCGCTCGGATGTACGTCGCGCACAATTCGGAGCACCGATTCACACTCTGTCTGCTCGACGTACTGCACTTGGGCACTGGTCTGCTCTCGGGCACGCTCCGATGCAGGGGGCCGCTGCGCCCCGAGGCCTGTATGCACCGATCGACGGCGACCTGGCGCTCTCCCGCGAGCGCTCCGACTCCTCGAGGGCTTGCCCTATATCGTGCACTCCAGCCGAGACCCGAGACCACGTAAAATGCTTCAATGTCCTCACAGATGCTTGCGCACTGGCTGCGCTGCGCACACTACTGCGCGGCGGCCATCTCTCTCTCTTCGGAGCAAACTTCATGATAACTTGAAGACGTCGGCTTGCGATCTGGGCTCTCTCTTTCTCTTTCTTGCGCGATTGAGGTGCACCTGTCTATAGGTATAGCGCAGCTTTTATTGGGAGAAGGTGAGTGCATAGGTAAATATACAGATATATTTCCACATGGGCGAGTGACGTGACGTGCGGTGAGAATGCGTCCAGATAAATCGAAATTCGACAAACCGCGCGCATGAACGGAATGCCATTCCGTGAACCGATATTTCTTTTGTGTAATTCCCTTTCTCCCGTCGGATACAATTTTGATTCTTGTCAAATTCGGGGTGACGAATCTTCACTATTGTCTCGAGTTCGTTGACCCTTCGTTTGTCTAAATCCAGATTACATCCGAAAACAAGTTGGATATCTTGGACGGAGTAGAGTTGGCGAATCAAATTACAATGATGCGCCTTCGTCAATTCGTACTTGAACCCAAGTTAAAAAAATGTTCGAGAAGAATGGGAAATTTTTTTGGCGTAGTGCCATAGTGCGACTAAAGCGCCACTTTTCCTCCCTGCTCGGATCGAATAATTGGTGTACTTCTTTCCGAGCATCTTGTTTTTAATTTTAAATCGGAAATTTCACTTCTCTACCTTCCCTATGGTGTTCAGTCGCTCCGATGCCAAAAAAATAGTATACGGTTCGGGAAAAAAAACTATACCCGTGCTTTAAAACAACCTGATCATTTCGGTGCACATCGAGTCGACCAAAACGGAAAAGCCGCAGTTGCACGAGCCCATTATCATTATTAAGGATGAATTGAACGCGTAGAAGTTATAATATATTACCCTTTGCGATATGCAAGGTAGCGCAAAAGCGAAGGCAGAGTGCTGAGTGAAAATGGCGCTTTACCTTCTTGCTGTCTAATGGATTCGTAACTGACGATAATCTTGCAGAATCTTATTGAGGGTTTCTTCCCCGTCTTTAAACCTATTCTGAATCTGATTTTGTTGATATTTCGAGTAAATTTTGAAGCATCTCAAATTTTTTCAGGTTTTTCAGAGTTGCATGAATAGATTCGAAATTCTTAAGACCATCCGAGGCTACAAAGCATTTTTTTAAAAAAAATGTCAGTAACGTCTTATTTATTTTAGATAGCTGACTCCATTATATATGTCATTAGGCACGTGCTGCACACACACACTGTTGCGCGCGTAAGGAATGCGGCGCCGCGGACGCGAGTACGCACTTTGTGACGTCAGCGCGAGCTTCGATATGAATGTGTGATATGGGAGGATACGGAAGCTGAAATGGTCCACCGCTCTTTCGCCGAGCGATGAATCGAACCTTTAACCGATTGACGCACGGACGATTTTATTAATATGTCCCAATAATACTATGCCATCAGTTACACTTGGCAACAGCAAAAATTTTTCACTTGGTGCTTGAGTGATGATATAATTCCTACTTAGCTCTCACGGTGTGTTGCATATTCACTTCAAGTTTTTTGCGTGATTTTTCTGGCCATACCGAGAGGGGATATTGAACGAGAACGCATTTACCGTGAAATGGAGTAACTTGGACCACAAATACAAAAAGAAGTTCAACTTACTGACTATTATTGCTTTCTCGAAGGGAACTCTGTTCAAGTCTGCCTTCGTTTCCCTTGTTTTCCTTTCCCCTTGCCACTCACATTCGAATGGACAAGTTTTCTTTATTCTAGTCAACGAAATTTTTCGATTGGTACTCTTCTTTTTTCCCGCAAAGCTCTCATAACACCATTACGAATTATTTTACTGAACAGTACGTCTAGATCTATGTGTCGGTGAATGTGAGTCCTTTATGGTTTTTCATCTCCCTATCAATCCTACAGATTTTATTAGTCCTACTTCTTTTGCGCACTCGTTCAGTACATGATTCTTAAATTATGGTCGATTCCGTTAAAATTGCACCATTTTGACCCAAAAAACGGGGGAGGAAGATAAATCGGCCAAAATTCATTTTCGACAGGAGCCCTCGGATGCTTTAAAAACCTGTTTCTAGTGGAAATTTAGTCATTTGAACGACATTTTCATCGGTCTTATGACGATAGATGCAATCCAGCCCGACGAAACTCCGAAACTCTGCGAGATTTCGCCACGATACTGGCATTTGACGAAAGAAGGAGTCTCATAATTGTTAATGATGACCGATCGAGTTTTTTTGAATAGGGGATACTTTTCCATGGTAAGATGTATTGGAAAAATTTTTCACGGGATAGCTATGCCTAGTTGGGCTTGGTTGTTAACTAGTCACGATACTGGTGGGTCTTATTTTCCAGTGAAAAAATGGCAGCTCTTTGTCACAACAGTTGTTACATGCGCAATCTCCGACTAGAGTCGAAGTTGATTTCCAAAGCTGAACCCTTCTGGTTGATAATTGCACCAGTAACAGAATGGTTTTGGTCCCTAAGACATGTTTGAGCAGCGATTCAGTGAATGCCTCGCGAATCTAGCGAAATCCATAGGATAAAATCTCGACCATAACCATACACTCAGAAAATTTTTTAGATCCCTGTTTCTGTGATAGATATACCATATCATCACCAGATATTGAGATTTTATGCTGCAGACGTCGATTGGGCCACATTTTATGTGAATGGCATGGACATGAATTGCGAAAGCCGCGATTAGGACATGCCACGATACAGGCTTTTTGGGTGTTCATACTTGCCTGGCTCGAGTGGGAGATAAATTATCGCTCTAAAAACGATTGTGCCACATACTTTTCGATAGAACACACCATGGATAAATAGTAGACTGGGAGTACTACTTCATTTTCCATGATTCCCGACCCCGGACAGCCCATCGTGCAGTTTCAACGGAATCAACCTTATACCATACCAGTACTTTTTAAAACGCCTTTTTGCTATTTAATGTTGAAACCTTTCGATTCCATAAATTTCTCTAATACATCTCATATTTAACCAGTTCTTCGTGAACATACTGATCTTTGTCATGTTGACTGTCTCTGTCGTCCAAGATATAAAATCCTTTTCCACGAAAATTCTTTGAATTGCATGTGGGATTTCGAGACTTGTTCCCATCTTACCACTCGACACCCTATGGAATCCCATGAGATTACGAAGAGCCCCGTGGGATTCCATGTCATCTTTATTTATATGTATATTTATCAAATTTTTTGCCCTCATGTTATCACACCTTATCCCATGAGAACCCCATGAGATCCCATGGCATCTTATGCGATCCTGCGAGACCTCATAGAAGCCTATGAGAACATGTTGCAGCTTGAAAATATTCTTTGTCTGAGATAAACATGGTCCTTATCTGAGAAGAAATTTCTTTTCGCAATTCTCTTGTCGATTCTCCTCATTTTTCGTTTGATAAAGCCTACTGAGAGATAATACTTGAAATCTCGTAGAGAATCTCACTGGGACATATTCCCATCGAATCTCATGGGGTTCTACGGGGGCCGGCACAATCCCATGGGGTCCATTCAGATAAAATCTTAGCATTTCGTGCGATCCTATGGAATCCATTATAATATGGAATCCCATGGGATTCCATGCGACCTCATGGAGTGCTCTTTAAGCATGACTTCATGGGGTGATACGGATCCCATGGGGTTCCATGAGACCTTATGAGATCACATAGGAACAGAAGCAGACGGAATTCCATCTGGTTTCACATGAAGCCACAGGATCCCAAAAAATTTCTTTCAAGGGAGTTTTCAAAATTTGCTGGTTGTGATCATTCTGATAAAGCATACTGCTAATCTCTTTTATCAGCGTATTTTATTCACTACTCATTCGTTGGATATGGGTCAGGGACAGGTGAAAAATATAAAAGTCGATGTTTTATTGCGAAGATCAAATAAGAAATTACTTTATTTCACAGGTATTGGAGAATAAGATTAAATTATTATTTGCAATAAATTACACTCATCCGAGGAAAATGGAAATCAGTCCTACATACGTATTACATCTAGTTTTTCACCATTCGCCATCTTCGAGTTACGAATTTTAAATGTATCCCATTGATTTGGTTATTCTAATCCTAATTGATTCTCAAATGACGTTTCCATTTTCAATTCTCCAACAGTTCACCTATTGATGAACTATCCAGTCCACGACAAGTGCGTGCATACCAAACGTCTTACAAATATCAGACATCACACGTGTGACCGATTGATTACAAAAATTTCTTTGAATGCATCTATCATCAAACAACTAATGAGAGGAAACACTAACTATGACAGGATGTTCCAAACTTATTCTGATGATCATTGAATAAAAAAAAATGTGAACATTCGATCTTACATTTTTCGTTCTTTTAAACTAATTGAGGCGCGGAATTTCAGGTAAATATGTAACATATCCTCAGTTCACTTGAATCGGCTGACGATTTTCATTCAAGAGCGTAAAATATCGAATTTTCTCGTTTCACAAGCTTTGTCCAGAGCCTTGAAAAAGAATAATTGCTATCCAAATTTTTGTAGGAAAAATGGTCCTAAAATACCAGGGGAACAACAATCTCTTTATGGAAAATTCCGATCAAAATTTTGAGAATAAGATGAAAAATAAAACCAGAATAGAAAAAAATACATTTTATCTCTTCAATAATCTTGAAAAGTTAGCCGGGAAATAAAACAATAATCTTCATCTAGGATGCTAGGACAGCTAGGAATTAATGCCTGAAGTATTTCATGCCTGAGATTATTTGATATTTTACATTCGATGTATTAGGAATTTATCTTGGAATCAATTCTTTTCAAATTTCAGAGTCTCAGAAATAGATACAAAGAAATTTTGGATGTCGCAATCTCATCAGCTTTTCTCAAAGAGGAGTTTTTGAAACAATTATCATCATTCTGACGATATTTCTTGGGAATTCTTGTCACCCCACACATTTTGATAAAGAGTGACACGTCTCGCTCTTCCGCTTTCATACATCGATTTTGTATGGTTCTGACAGTTCCCTAACTCGTGAAACTGATCATGATTTGGAAATATTTCTCTTATGATTATGAGAGTGCTCATCCAAATTTCTTTGATGAAAATCATAAAACCCTCCTCCCAAAAATTTTGTGATGATAAGTTGGATCAATTCAAGCTTTGGTAAATATTTTTTCTTCAAAACTTTTTATAGAGTGCAAGAAAACAAGGTATAAAAAATAAAACTCGAGAAAAGCAATTGTCAATGTTATGTGATTCCAAGGCCGATACAAATGATGTCTAATAGCAAGGAGAGAATCGAATATTCAATAATTGTTTAGGGTCTCCGAAATATTTACAATAATATGATACATGCATTGGTTGGATACATGTAGGAATTCTGATGTTCTCTTCTACTATCTCAATAAAAATTTTATGAAGAGTTATATCACACCTTCACCTTTATTTTGAGTCTCTAAATTATGCAAGAGGGCAAAAAAATCATTATTCACGAAAGAAAGAAATACACGAGATCGTGAAGATCGATAAAATCGGAGCCTCTCATTCATGAACAATAAATCAATCTGAGAAGTATTACCGGTATTAAAGTTGTCAAAAGATCATCGAAGTTTCGTACAAGAAGTGGTGCAAAAGGTATTTTTCAAATAGTGATATACTCAACATCTCAACTTTTTACATCTATACACTCGTCTCTGCCCATTACAATTTGAACTCATTTGTTAAGTAGACTCGGCATCGAAATCCAATATTGTGCTTTGGTTGCATCGTTCATGATGGTGCAAGAAAGCCGCAGCGAATCATTCAAAATTGCTAATACTTCGCTTTTATTTAAGAGCACTGGAATCACTGTAACCAACTAAACTGTTCTTGAAGATCTGGATGCCGAGTTTAGGTAACGAAAAGACTTACACGAGCAATTATCATGACAGATCGTCGGCACTGTAGCCAATAAACTCACACACGTACTGAATTTTTCCGATACTCTTAGCATACAGTTATGATTTCTCTTTTTGCAATTCGCCAAATATTCTTTTAATAGTTCATAATTCAACTACTAAACTATGCCGAGAATGCTTGCTCAGTTACGAATTTCTTTTTTCAAACTCTCCCAATTTGGGCCAACATTTTTCGGACAAAATCATAAACAGACTATATTCGTCAGAGAAATAAAGGCGTGTATATTGGAAACATAGTTAAATATTCATAAAACAGAGCCACGAGTAGGAAAACCACATTTGGTTAGGGAAATTGCGGCTTGAACCGACTTCTAACGTGTGCTTTGAGCCATTCAAAAGAAATGTTTCTTTATGGGTGTGTGATAAATTGATTGTATTATAGTACACTATGATGTGGTAGACGAAAAATCCAAGAAAAAATCTCAAAGTTGGAAAAGAGATTTTCCCGTATTCGGGTAAAAAATTCTCTGTAGCACAGCAACCGATGATATCATTTTTTCTTCAGATATCCTCGAAACTTTTGTTACAATATTTACAATACTCTGCTTATCAGCTCACGTCGAACCGTAATGAGCCGTATTCATCTTTACACATTGTAATATTCTCATAAATCTCATTTAACTTGAACCTTATAATCAATTACAATTATGTTATGACGGGAACACTCTCCTTTGCGCCCGTACAATTACGTATATTTACTTTATATTTATATACTATATACACAAAAATGTGTGAAAGTGACTCCTGCATTCGACTTGTATCTGTTTCGATAGAGATTCTATATATTAAACTTTATAAATTTAGCAGACTCCTGTATATTCTTTGGCGTATTTCATATCTTATGTAGTTAATTCTTTTCGCAGTTTACTCCACATATTCACTCCAAATAAATTCTGCCAACACAAGAGTCGGCTGTACGGTATGCGCGATTCTTCCCCTAACTTCCATCATCGTGCACCCTCTTTTAGCGTAAAACAAGCCAATCCTCTCTTTCCTCTCACTCACACTGTCCCTCTCTTCGTCTCCCTCAATTTTTCCGCAGCTCGATTTGCACCCAAAAATATCCACAAACGGATGAGAGCGCGCTCGACGTTCTATTAACGAGGGTTTATCTGGTGAAGGTATTCTACAAGTTCGACTCTGTTAGCGTCGCGAGTTGCCCAAATTCATTATACCAAGTTATGGAATCTATGAATCGTCTTGGCCCACGAGGCTACAACCTTTTAAAACAGAGGCCCCAGGGCTCTAGTGTCGACATCGCAATTTTTTCATTTGCAATTGCAGCGCGCTCCCTGCTGTGTATAGACGCGACCAAGGTGTTTTAACGAGTGGTCTCGGCTTGGCGTCGCATCCACGACTTGTCCCACGCGGTGCGATGATGCTACGATGCAAACAATATGTACAACGGCATTCGTCGGTGCGACGTTGCTCGGAGAAACGATTGCGAGGCTGATCTCGTCTCGTCCGTGGACGAGCAACGCGTAGCTTGCGTCGAGCCGGCCGTCCGAATGTGCAGGTGAGCTTTCACGTGCCATTATTCGCAAAAATAAATAGTCGATGTGAGTTAAATCGACAAGTTTGTGCTTGCGCGTGTACATTCAGATGAATGAATCCTCTGACGAGGCATGTTCAAAATGAGAACGTGTAGGTGCTATGTTGTATTCGAGCATGAGTATGTTCGTGACAATGTCTCACGAATTGTAAAAAAAAAGCCACGCCACCGTTTAGAGCTTCCAGTGACGGGATTCTTGAATCCCTCCTTGGCGTGGCAGAAAATTCCAAGTCTTCGTAAAGGAGCTCATCCGGAGAATGGGCTTTTGCACCATTTCTCTCCCAAAAATAATTTGCCCACGTATACGTATCTATAGATAAATCAAGAAGCAGTGATGCGCGAGTGAGATGACGGGGGTAGCAAAAAGAGTGAGTGAAGAGAGAGATGTAAGGGGGGCAAAATTGTCAAAGAGATGGAAGAAGGTAGAGAGCGAGAGAGAAAGAGAGAGAGAGGACGAGTGGCCCGAACATTGTGTCGGATACAGACATCGGCGTATCCGATGAAGATGGCGTTCGAGGGTTGTGGACAGGTATATGTGGTATGCATAGACGAATGGGCTGGTGTGCTGCGGGGGTGCGTAAGACGCTAGAGGGCCGTGGTGCGCAGCTGGGGACAGCGCTGCAGCGAGAGGCCCCGGGGCCCCGGCTCCTAAATGGCGTTGAGCGCGCGCGAGTCCTGCTGCTGCTGCTGGCGACCCCGGCGGATGCTGCCGTAGTCGCCCGGGCCTCCGCCGCCGCCGCCCCTGCCGTCGCCAACGTACGGCCCGTCCTCCTCGTCCCGCTCGGCCACGTACTGCTCGGCCCGGTCGGTCCTCTCCAGCCGGGAGCGCCTCGAGCTGCTGCCGCTGCCCGGCACTCCTGTTAGACACCCAAATCACATTTGTCTTAGATCGCGTTGTCGAGGGCATCGTCGTGGGGTTTTGCGCATTATTGGAGCTTTGGTCGAGTTGCAGATTCCAACTGTTGATTCTAATGCCATGGACAGGCTGAGTTTCTGAGAAAGGGCAAACTTTCTACTTGGTGGTCGACGAGTTGTCGAATTTTGAAATCGGCCAAGAGCAAAGAGGTAGAGATTTGTTTTTATCCAACTCGAGCTTCACAGTGATTGAATTAGGATTTGAGAGAATGGATTTACTGGTATCGAAGAGGTGCAACAGCCTAGAGAGCAAAGTAATTTCATAAGAAGAAATATTCATTTCAAGATTTCGCCATGAGCTCAAAATGTGTAACTCTTTGAATTTCATTAAGTTACATGACTGGGGAATTTTTATTCCTTGCCACTCAGAACATAAAAAATAATGCGCAAAACCAATGTCAATCACAAATTTCATTAGTGTAAAAATCTAAAATGTTACTTCTACATAAAGAACCCTTCAACTTAGATTTCACACCACCATATCCATATTTCTGATTTGCATCGAGCAATTGGTCAATTTGACTCAAATAAAGACTAGACTCAAAACTAAAAATCTGCATAAAAAATCATATTGGTATCAACTGATTGAAGAAATGTACAGAAAAACACATTCCTAAAATGATTTGATACAGAAGAAAGTCTCACTTCACGTGCAAAGAGTGTACGAGTAAGATTTTATGACCAATGCTTCCTTGGTACAAAGACACAAAACAAAAATTCCTGAGTTAGTTACTCACGAAAGATTGTTATTATCGGGTAAAGAGAAAAACACCACTGACTGTTGTTTACTGTTACATTAGTTAAGCAAAGCAGTAAGAATTCAAGCTAGCATGCATCTATTACAGACTTTGGAGGGCGAGAAAGCTTTCATGAAGACAGAAAATGCTTGCAACTCACTGGGGTTGTATCGGACTTTCAAAAAGTAGATTTGGCTCAAACTCGAAATATAGTTACAGGAGAACAAAACGTAATTAGTTAGCGAGTAGACCCTGCCGTCCAAACATTTTTGAACCAGAGCTCTGAAATGAGCAAATCTCAGGATTCGAGCGATTTCGTGTTTATGGCACTCCATAGTTTACAGGATTAATTCACAAAACGCGCTAATTCTTCATCGAAAGTCTATTTTTAGCGATCTGAGTCATTATTTTTAGCGATCTGAGTCATCTCTGAGGTCCAATTTTCATTTCAAACAAACACGATGAAGATTATGCAAAAAATGGAATTTTTGCTGGTTGCAAAGATTAAATTGATGCTTATCCTAGCTCATAAGTTATTGGTCAAACAACCTGAAAATTTTGTTGAAATCTGGTGCTATTGCTTCTCGCTCAGAGTTGAGCCATTCAAGATAATGTAATGACGAAACTGGGTGCGTGTGCCGCACATTTTTTCAAACTTTTCTTTATCGGTTCAACAGCCAATGAAAAGAACAATAAAATTGTAAGTATAGCATTAAAAAGTCTGAAAATTTTTTTTCGTACAGCACTCAAAGGGTTCATTGCTGAAAAGTTTGAGATTACTCATAATTTGTTACGACATTACGAAAAGAGTATGAAGTAGCCGCTGGTTCTAATATAACTTTCTAACAGTAGCGGCGCGGTGGCCCGTGATATTGAAGCTGCCCTTTTATCGAGCCTTTTGTGCACCGATTGGATACACGTGAATACGTAAAACGGGCTGCTGAGAGACACCCAAGCCACAGCATTTCTACTTCAGAATGTACGACTACAGAAAGCGTGTG
>JAPYYZ010000071.1:0-28317 GCA_030522705.1 Eretmocerus eremicus | reverse complement strand
TCTCTCTCTCTCGCTCGGTCGTGGTGCTCGTATCCCGATGCTCTTGCGCCCGCATGCGCCTCTTTTCTCACACTACTCTCAATCCACACCCCGGCAATTCCCGTTTACATCGGAATACTCATTGGTTGGGCAAATAGAAGGTAGCTCGAACCGATTTGCTCGCGTACTCCCTGCTATCTTTCTCTGTGCTCCCATTCTCTTGTTTCCTCTTCTCGCCTCTTTTTCCCCCGAGCCTCTCTCTATCTGCCCTCTTCTTTTTGCTCCATCTCCACCTCCTCTGTTCTTGCTCTCCCTCTCTCTCTCTCCTCCTCATACATATTTTCCTCTCTCGTCCGTGCAGATGTGCGCTGGCACAGGGCTAAACCTCTCCCAAGCTCTCTTTCTCTCTCTCACTCTCGCTTAGCGATGAATCGCCGAAAAGCTTCGGAGATTCATTCGCTATAAATATTGCAGCCGGATACAGGGAGCGAACTGAATCGGCGCCGCTACAAAAAACCAGTTAACGCCTTTCAATTACAATAAATTACTATCAGAATAAATAACTTCGGGGATACGGTGCCCGATTATAGCCGACGCAATTATATTTTGGCCATTCACTCTGATTGGGAATAATTGAAGATTCAAAAATGACATTTAATCTAATCGTGGTGACAGTCGAATGAATGAGACAATTTCGACAATTCCTTCGGATATTTAGATACAAATCTCAACTATATGATGATCGGCTCATTTTTGAACGATTTTGATCTACCCGAGGAATCTCTTTAAGGAGCTCAAGGCACATTTTATTGAATTCTGATTCTTCACAGGAACCAATCATGTATCCCAAAATTTTGACAAAGTAGCGCGAATATTATCCAGTGATCAGTTGATATTGCAGTTTTCTATGGTGGAAATGATATTGAAGGAGTATGATTTTGTTCGTGTCAAAATAGTATCTTGAATCAAAGATCTATTATAACTCACTTACTCCAATTTTGAAGAGTTTGAATTTTGTTCGTGGTTACCGTTAATATATTGCGATGTGCGTTTTCGTATAACTTCAGGGAGATTGTCATGTTAACGCCGAGATTTGATATACTAATCCTTTTCTGAGTGGATGTAACTTTGCAGTACCACATAGAAAGCCACAATCCGTGTAAGTTGAAAAAAATTACTAATTTATAAATTTGGAAGGACTCTGCACCCATCGACCCAAAGTATCGTAGCTCATTTTATGCTGATATATTGAGAAATATTGCAGAAGATACAAGTTATCGCGGGAGCCGCTTTTGAAATTGGGCACACTCACATAGTGCAAATAGAAATCGTGATAGAAAAAAGCATTTCTGCAAAACTCGGTAAGAGAAATGTTTAATTTATCACTTGAAAGAAATTACAGCGTGAGCGCGATTCAACAGCGATAGAAATAAATTTCTGCGAGTAAACTACAGTCTCATTACTGAAACTGCGTGAATGGGCTGGATGCCTGACATGCGTCTGTTACACATTCATATGAGTCGCACAGTTTTTAAAGTAATTAACTCGAACGAGCTACTTTGGCCTCATTGAATCTGCTCTACTGTGAATAGTAAAGTTTTTGAAGGAATTTGCCATGATGATGTTACTGTGATAGGTAACTGACTCGTGTAAGGTCATCAACTTTTATGAGATACGAGATTCATCATCAGTTGAAGCACTGAGAAAGTAAAGTAGGTCGATCTGGGACATTATGTAGAGTTGGCTAATGAGCTGAAAAATATATTCCCCTTCATTACGGATCTCAAGCTTTCAATGCTGATTGACTCTGAAAGATCAGACCGATTCCTATCATAATTCACAATGCTCTGATACTGTGCTCAATTTTTTTTACTTGGAAAATTGCAACGTCTGTATGACTGGCGATCAATTTAGTTTTGCAGAATTTTCAAGAACATTCATGGGTGTGTGAAATTTGATTGTTGGCACGCTACTCCTCGGTCTCTTCAAAGCAGTATAATTGTGCTATGGGACAAGACGAACTTTGATACAACGAGTAAATAAAAACTATTACCCAATCGAACTCGTTGCACTCTCTTCTACAAGTTTCATATTTGACACAGAATACACTTAGCACCACTGTAGGAGCACCGCGAGGAGAAGAGAAGTATAATCTGCGATCACACGTGGTGAAGACTACGCAAGCCACCTGTATACATTGCAAGTACTATCCGAAAACAAGCCCCACACACAACCGAAGCAAGCGATTAGTCCGAGCGCGCTACTCTACGTATAGGTGCGTAGCGCGCGGCCCTAATAGTAATCTCCTCGATCAAGAGTTATGGCGCTGTGGCCGGAGCAACATTTCGGAGGCGCGAGTAAAGAGGCTCGGCTCGATATGATTATCGTTGGAAAAATCAATCGAGTGTGCGCCGAGTCGATACCGAGGGCCATATATATCCCGAGCGACGCGCTCCGGGCACGTAAGTCGCCGCACGCCACGAGATAGATGCGAATTTATTGGCGCGCCAGCGCAACAATGCGAGAGCCGCGGGCCGTACGCACACCTACGTCGGCTGGAAGGGGGCCCTGATAGATGTGTCAAGGGCGCAGTCGATCATTCCTGGACGAGGTCTCCCGAGCGCGCGCCCGTACGCTCGGCGGTAATAGCGCCGGCAGGGGCCGTTGAGCCCGGCCCGCGGCGACGGCCGGCGTACGCGCCGCGCGCGGATGACCATCGGGGCCGCGTGTGCGCGTCCGCGACCGCAACGAGCTCCAATTATCCTGCGGGACCATTCCTCGCCGCCGTCTCCGACCTCTCCCAACGGACGTTATCCCCGCGAATGCATTCATTATTAGGAGGCCCGGCCGGCCCCCGTCTCCGCCGATGTGTCTGCAACCCTTCTGCACTCGCGTATTAATGTCGACCACCAAATGTACTTTCGCGCCGCATAAATTACTCCCCCATCCCCGCGCTCGAACGGGGGGCGCTGCTCGCTCGCTGCCGACTCACACCCCGCAGCCGGCCAACTTTTCCAACCGCACAACATTTTTAATCTGCGCGCAACTGCCGTATTAATTTAGCCGCGCATTCTAAATTCATTAGTCCGGGAGAGCGGACCAGCGTGCGCCCGCTGCGCCGCCGACTGCGAGCGCCGCGAGGATACTTTTGTCAATTTTTTTCAATCGAGCTCTTTCGGCTTCTTCATCGACTGGCGAGACCACCACCATCGGACGCATGAATCTATGACGTAGAGCGGTGAGCTCGAATTTTCAGCTACTCCGCCCACGTCCTCGCACTCCTCATTAGAAAATCGATTGTGGGATTCTTTGGAATGAAAAAGACAAACCCGATCCGGCAGTTCTTTTGTGTGATGAAAAATCTAGAGCCTTTGTCATCGTCGATGATTATCCCCCATTCTTACTTTGGAAATGGTCCGAATAGTCGGGACTTTTGTTCGGCACTACCTGCGACTACGCTCTAAAAATTTTATCGGGCGATTCGACAGCACATGCAGCATTTGCTAACTGCCTCAATTGTAGATCTGATTGTCGCTGAGCGAGTTCCAAGACGAATTCGGCCCTCGATTGAATTTTGCTTGCAAAACGCGTTCGTAGATGGAACAATCGAGGTGTACTAGCTCGAATCAATATCGTTTTGGTGGGCTCTACAATTCTAGAACATATTTTCTTCTCACCAAGAATCTCGGGACTCTCACCCACGTCTCGAATCAATTTACGCAAGATTCCGAAAGACTTGTGACTCGGCTTTGACGGAATTTGATTGCCCGACATCTCGGCGCTTTCATGTAGCGAGCTCTATGGGAAGCTACAGCAACGAGGGTCGCTAATTAACGACAGATCCGAGTAGATCCCACGTCGTCGTTAAGGAGCTCGAGGTCAAGGACACGATCATAGCGAATGAAGCCAACGGCCCGAGAGACGCCGAGCACACGGGCGAAGCGGAGGCGAGGGTGGAATTTTGTCCTCGGCCCGTGCCGCTTTTGCCGCTTTGCGGACGTAACGACCTGCAGGCATGAGCGGAAAACGAGCGCCGCGGTAAGGCCGGACGTTTCAATAAAGCCCACAAATGCGCCGCCCGCCTTCGCGGTGGCGTCTCGGTCAGCGGCTTCCCGGCTAAAATTGCGCATGTCCTTGTTGCGGAAGGGCTCCGAGCCACGGCCCCGAGTGGCGAGACGAGAGAGCCTCTTCTGATGTCCCGACTGAAGCCCGTGCGAGCGACGGGCACGAAAAAACTGAATCGATCTCGTCTTTTGACCGCACCGAGAGAATGGAGGAGATGAAGTCGTGCGGGATCGCCCACGAGAGCGAGGGTTATTACGTCGCCCGGAATGAGTTTGGCGAGTCAGGGATTTCAAATTTTTCCCAAACTATCTCATCGAGAGCGACGAGTAATTTCAGACACGAGCGATGAGAAATTCCGTAATTATTGGTGGTTTTAACGCGAGGCTGAAATTTTTCGCATTCGTCGTGTGAATTGACGGTTGGCGAATTTAATCTCGGTTTATTGGAAATTCGAAGAATCTCATACGTTACGGGAGAATAAGCCCGAGCCAGCGAACCAATCAAGTTTCTCATTTTCGCTAGCCACGCCTGCAAGATGAGGTACGGACTATCGGAGTCATGAGAAAGAGTCTCCCCCAGTGAACACACGATTATCCGTGGTATCAGCTGTTTTTACCCTCCCAGATGAGATCCTCTGCTCGATTTCTTCATTTCAAGTTTCCCTTTCACAGAATCGATTGTCTTGTTGAACTCGTTACGAGCTGTGGATTCAAGTCTTGATTAAAACTGATGTCTCTTATCGCGTATCCTATCCTTTTCGAGAACTCGGGGCACGCTATAAGACCAGGCTCATAGTAATAAACGTAGAATGAGGGACCAATTGTTCGAAATTTGATGGCCTTTACCATATTCAATGACTTGATCACGATGCCTATGAATTGAGTTTTCAACAAATATGACAGCGTTCCGCAAGAAGCGTCCGGCCGTCACAGGTCTAAGGACCTGTGACATCTCAGCGAATCACATCCAATCTCTCGACAACGCTGTATTCTCTAGCTCTTATCGAAAGAAGAAATCAGTCTAATCAATTGGAGGGAATAACTGGAGTGCACTTGGGAATAGGGGGTTTGCAGTAGTATAGATCAGTGTTTGATCAGCCGTGAGCAAGCAAGTGACGGCAAAATCAGCCTTGCGGTACAGAACGAAGAACTTTGGACGAGATCGATATCTGTGCAGTAAAGAGAAGACCGCTAGTCGTAGTATGCGCGCATTTAGCGACGTCACTGCGCTCTCAAATCAACGACAATTCTTTGCCGTCGTCCCTTGATCGCGCACTCGACTCGTCCCTCCTCCGAGCGACAATGGAAAATCCGCAGTGCCGAGATGGAGCGCTCCATTCGTCGTCGCGGGACTCGGGGGCTATCAGCTGTCGTTGCAAGCGATACGCGCGTCGACGCAATCAATCAACGCAGCGCGTACCTATGGATGCTTTGTCGCAGTCAACCGACTGCGGTTTGGGTAGAAAGCGGGGTCGCGGAAGCACGCGTTTGTCGCGGCTCCTTAGCGGCCCTGATCCGCGCGGCAAATATTTAATAGCGCCCGCAGCGCTGTTTGCCGATCGTCGAGATTGCGCGGGGGCGTGCCTCGGCTCGGTTTATTAGCAGCTCCGCCGCCGCGCTCCGCGTCGCTCGCGCGCGCGCGACTAAGCGCGAAAACTCTCATATGAGCTGCGGCCTCCGGAGACGCTCATTTGCAATGCAGATCTCCGGGCTGTGAAATTCCACACCTGGCGCTCGCCCCGGCCCGCGTTATACTCCCAAGCATACTCGGCTCGTCAGCCGCAGGCTCGTGCGGATTTCGCGACCCGACGTCTTCCTCTACAGGCCGTCAGCGTTAACGCCGCGAAGGACCCCGGGTACCGTGCGATCGTGTGTGCGCGCCAGACGGTCGTCGGGCGCCGGCCTCCACCCGGTATGGCTTAATGAGTTCGTTACGTCGGAAAAAGTTCGTTAACTGGAATCTTTCTGAACACTCGTACCCGGAGTCTTGATACGAGCGACGGGGCGCTTGCGCCGTTCAATTTTTCCCTCGGTGGCGCGAGATGCGATGCGCTCGCGAAGCGTCTTAATTGGCCCCGACCCGTGAAGGGGATCCCGCTCCACACGGTTCCGCGATTTCTACGTCTTCCGCGAAATCGGAAGTGAAGGCTACTCCGAGAGGGGAGCCGTGGGACGTGAGCGTTGTGGCGCGCCGATATCAAGCTGCGCGCGTGCGAGCCGTCCGTTAAAGCGATCGCAGGCCCGCCGAAGCGGAGCGCGTCGAAAAAATCTCCACCGTCGGGACAGCGTCGCTCTGGGGCGGGGCCGATAATTGAAAGGGCGAAACAATTTGGCTAATGGAACTGGGCTGCGAGTCGACGGGCGGAATCGATTGCTCGTTAAAGCGCGCTCACCTTGCCTACTCCGGAGCGCTCCTTGACGCCTATCCTCCTGAGGAGCGCCGCGGGCGCCGGGGGCGACGACTTGATCAGCATCGCGGCGTAGCCGTTGGGCGAGATGGCCTGCTGCTGTTGCTGCTGCTCATCCGCGCCAGCGAAGCCTTCGTCGCCGGAACGCCGCCTCCGGTGCGCAGGACTCGACGTTGAGCCCAGCTTGTGCGCCGCCCTGAAAGCATAAAATGAGGAGCGTTGTATCAACCAAGTGCTCTTGCTTGATCCTCTTCGCTGTTTCACTCGCTCGCTCACTCTGGGAAGAACGCGTTGCGCTGTTCCTCAATTTTCCTCGATCGCGACGCCTCAAGCTAAACTTTGCGGCGGGAAAACAATTTTAAAGACACAGAGGTTACGTTCCGGAAGCCGCCGGAGTAGCTTTGCCAAAGACGCCGCGACAACTCTTGAGTGGCAAACTATGTCGGCAAGGGAGCTGGAGTTCTGAATTCTCTCGCACGCATTTTGCCACTTCAAACATCACATCAAAGTTCGGGTAAACTATCTTGATCTAGATCCCACCTCACAAATTGTATTCCTCCATAATCCTTTTGATGGTGAGACTGCTAGTGAACGATCTCACATGTATAATACAATGAATTATACATTCAAGTCGAAGCAGATCATCATCAATCAACATGATCTGACGCTTACATAATAATTTTATCTACAACGTTCGGTTAAACACAGTTGTGCCCCAGTATAAGATTCTTTTCAAACCGCGGTACCAGGGTATCTACTTATACAATTATCCACAGTGAATATTATGATCGTGTGCCACGGATCAGAGGGCGTAGTACGATCACAATATGCTCAACACTACGGCTGTAGGACTACAATCGTAATTTGGCAGTAAACAGAAGCCCCAGGGACGTACACAGTCGTGCCGCGGGGAGAAATCTTGTCAAACCACGGGAAAGAAGACGGGGGTACCCGCGGTTCTACCAGGCATATCTGCTCTCACAATACATTTGAAACCCTCAAAACACGACTATCGTCGAATTGCCGAACTAAAAAGAGCCCAAAGTCGACCCCCCCCCCCTTTTATGGCGGATGATTCAAAATATGGATTGATACGGACAGCTGAACGATCGAATTGATGAAAAGTGTAACCGTATGAATACAAATATATATTCTGGATTGGATTATTCACCATCAATGAATTTGAAGGAAGGGCTGTTCAATGAAAGACAAAAACCATAATCTCTCACTGCTGATGTCGATTTGACCGACATTCTGAATATGTTCTCCGTGAGGATCAGGAAGATATTGCGTATCTATTCGTAGAGAGAAATCAAACTATCAAGCCTGATCTAAGTCTTTCTGGGATGGCATCAAATCATTGAGAGTGATGTACTGTCGACAACGGACACGTGGGTGCAAGTAGATTCTGAAGCCGCGGATTACAAGAGCTACCCGGCGATTGTCGTGATTCACACTCAGCAGAGTGGGAAGAGGGAGATCGCGGCTAAATCGCGAGCGTCTAGCCGATGTCTGCGGGGTAATCGATCCGCACGTAATTGCTTGATGGGATAATCGACTCTGGAATCGTCGCTCGGCACTTGCGCGCCCGCTCCGGCAGAGGAGCAGCGAGGGAGGAGGAGATAATATGCAGGGGAGCCGCTCGGAGGAAAATTGAGTGGCGCTAGGTAGTCGAAAGAGAGAGAGACGGGGAAGAAAGATCGCGAGCTGATGCTCTCTACTCCTGTCTCCCTCGCTCCCTACTACGTCGTCGCTCGGTTTATGAAATCGCGTTCACGCATCGGCGCCGCTCTCGGGGCTGATGTGGATTTTTCGCTTAGCTGCGGAGGAGAGCTGCGAGGCGCGGAGGGTCGGCCCTACTGCGGTCGGGCCGGAATTACCCGTCGAGAGCACCCGAAGTGTCGAGATCGACTGCGGGGGGAAGAGGCCCCTCGTAAGTGGTCGTCGCAGCAGTCTCCGCGGCCCCCGAGAGCGCGCCTCGCTGCAGCGCGCAAAACGCGCGCCCATGCATCAGAGAGCGAGCGAGGCGAGCGACGGGGGTGGTAATCAGGGCCGGTAATGCGCCGGGACCCGTTCGTCAGGCTCGCGCTCGGCCGTGGCTCAGGCGGCGCGCTGCCGGTGCAGGGGCACGGGACCGCCAGCGGCGCGCTGCTACCCCCGGGCCTCGTTAACCCACGCTCTGTGAAATTGGAAATAGCGGCGGTCTCTCCCTCTCACTCTCTCTCTCCCGCGGTGCGTTTACGAGCACGTGGTTGCGCTCGGCGCGCGACAGAGACGCGGCAGCGAGAGAGAGAGAGAGCCAGCGAGCCCCATAAAAAATGCCGGGTTATCAACGCCGCCGCCACTGGCAGCGCGCTCCAAAGCGGCCCGCTCGAGTTACGAGCCCGACGAGTAATCCCTTGCCGCCGCTCGCCTGCACCCCCGCCCAGAGCGCTTATCGCGGCGACTGTCGCTGCTGCGTCGCTGTGTATTATAGCGCGCGCCGCCGACGTCGACCGGTCACCCCGCGCGCGGCGAACTCGGCCGTCGCGCAGCTATGGGCTCCGCGGACGACTTTTGCCCGGTGTGACGGCCAACACGGCCACTGCAGCCGAGCACTTTCCACTTCCACGCCATTGTCCCGCCTGCAGCGACGCTGCACTGCCGAGACCAAACTTTTAATGGCAGTGGCTGTAATGCGGCCGTCGCTTCGCACAGAGCGTATGCAACGATCCTCTCGAATCGGGCTACCTTTTGCCGGCTGCACCGTTGCTTCTGCGAGAACCGAATGGCCCATTACGCGAGAAGTGTTTGAAAATTGCCATCGTTATCGATCAACTGTGTTAAGTGCATTTAGAAGCCACTTGAACCTATAGGCTGATCGTGGAATTTCAAACTTCCAAAGTTGATTCTCGCACATCAGTTTGTGCCTCAACTTATAGGAGAGAGTTGGGTGATATTAAACACGGATAGTATTTGACTTTCGCCATACCTTTTCCACATACTCCTTCACGCTTCTTACCATGTTTCCAATTCATTTCTAATACAAAAACATCGTTCTGAGCTAGGAACGTTTAATACGGATAAACTCCACCGCCCATAAATTGTGGAATGAATAACGAGAGCTTCAAAAACAATTCTGGCAAAAAGCAAAAATACAATCGTACATAGCCATGGATCTTGGGCAGATTTTGATCCGTTTGGAGGATCTATGGGTCAAATAGATTTATACCATTGTATGCGGGAACTATTTTACCTATATGGATCCTCCAAACATGTCAAAATATGCCCAAGATCCATGGTTATGGTTGTGTTCTCACCTTTTGCTATCCACACGATTTTTTGCGGATGCGAAACTGCAAATAGCCATTGAGGCTATACAGTGTACATACTGCCACACCAATATCTACAGAAACGGCACAAAAAAAAACCAAGATTTTGAGCTATCGTGGGTTGAAATTGATCAAATCGAAGCTAGGCCTTAGCAATTTGACGAAAAAGTGTAGAATAGGGCGATGTTGGACAGCCCATGTTATTCAATGAGCTGGCCACGGAGTTTTCGGTCGCCATACCACCTGCTACCTTACCAATCTTTGAACGACAAATAAAAACCTGTACCATGTGTAGAGGGTACATTGATTTTGTTTCTGGCAGCTATGCCCAATATCGACCCAAAATGTGCCGAGAATCGCCTCAAAAATTGGACGCATTCTTGAATCTCCAAAAATCTATGAAATCTATAACTAACCAGAAGAGTTTCATACATCCGGATCACGATTTCCGCTGAAACTTTGGGAATAATCTCCTTTTGCCAAAAGATTAAATCCAGAGTGGCAGAGTTTATTGCCCAGTGGTTTGCGAGATACAGCCCAGGACATTAGTATCGCCCATATAGGCCTATGTTAAAATGTGACATCTATAGATAAACTTGCAATGCTAATGTTCTGGTCTATATCTCGAAAATTATTGAGCAATGGATTCTGTCGCTCTGGATTTCATCTTTTGGCATCAAAAAGAGACTATTACCGAAGTTTCTGCAGAATCCGTGATCCGGATGTATGACACTCGCCTGCTGAGTAGGGCTCTGGAAATTATTATCTTATCCATTCTAAGATTATATTTTGAGATCCAGAAACGAGCATAAGCCTAAGTATCCCCGGGTAACGGGAACTCAAAAAAGGTCGATATCACCACGTTTTCCCCGACTTGTCGTAGCTGTAATTCAGGTGTATAAACAAACAACATCTCGAAAGATGGACGGAAAACTCAAAGGCATTCTCTGAGCTCATCCCCTCGGAAGATGTCTGGCTATGAATTGACGCAGAAATAATTCCTACAGCTGCAGAAATATCCACAGAAAATCTTGCAAAGCTCTGCACGTGCCCGCTCAGGCAAAAGGAGATGAGACTCAATCGTATACCGCCAACAGAAGCAAAGAGATATTTTAGATGAAGAATCACCGCCTTGTTACAGAGAGACAGTTCTGCGACGGAAGGAGAGTACTGAAAGGCCCTTACAAGATCATTAGTGTTGAGGGTGAACAGTCTCTCTAGTGGAGATTCTTGAATCTGGACCGAGTGTCGTAGTTACCAATCAATATTTTCAGATTAAACATACAGCGAGTTCTCAAAGGAAATGGTATTTGGAACAAATCGTGCCCCGAAATTTGGAATCCTATCAAATCAAGCTTGATCTAATAGATTGATCATGTGTTTGTTGGGAAAACATTGACACGGGATTCATGTTGGTCCAAAAATACAGTCCAAACTAAGTAAGAAGATGCGGAGTATGCATCGTCTCCTTTGAAAATCTATGGCTCATCCTCCTCCCAAGCAGCCTGTGAGTAGACACGAAGCATGCAAAGCCCCTCGCGCTACTCCTGGATAAAAATCTGAAGTCTCCGTAGGAAATACTGAGTCGAAAGAGCCGATGCCGCAACGCGGGATAAAACGCGAGAGAAGTCGCCACGGCTTACGCGGCTATAAAAAGAGGCCTCCGAGAGTACGGCGAGCCCATTGTCGTACATCAGGTAGCTTCGGGCTGAATGGGCCACCTCTGGTCAAACGTTTTGCGCGAGTCACGCATGGAGAGGTGCGCACAAAAGTTACGCGGTCTGTGCGCGCGGTCCCCCGGTGCGCGGCTTTCCTCCGCCCTAGCTCGTTTTAACGAGAACACAGACTGGAAAATCGTCACGCGCCGCGCGCGCTGCCCATAGCCGCCCCTCGACTTTTGCGTTTGGTTTAATTATTTGAAGTCTTTGGCTGTCTCAACAGAGTGGCTTCTCCACTTCCGCGCCAGCTTTATGACTTAGAATCTTAACGAACGCCGCCCGGGGCCGCACCTACAATGCGCATAAAGTAGCCCTTAATCATTCCCTTACACTTTCAAACCTGATCCCCGACCCCGCAATTTCGCGACAATGTCGACCCATCTAATTTAATGAGCAGTCCGTATTTTTTTCCGTGAATATTCCACAATTCAACTCTGAAATTGCCCGTCTCGGTGAAGCATTTTTTTCAGTTCGAAATAGTGCATAATCACACAATTACAGAAGTGTTGTCTGCGACCCGATGCTGTTCGTTGTGGGAACCTGAGGTCACTGGAATAATAGGTCTCGACAAGGGTGTAAATTTTGCTGATTGGTTCCGTCATATTCAGTGCAACCCATAAGAAATACATTGGAGGGTCCATGGTGGGGAGAGTCGGGGAGACTTACACACCCTCGAGCCCGTGTGTGTGCAGCACTGAATATGGCAGCCCCGAGCTGGGTGTCTGTACCCAATTCTAGTGACCCTATGGCAACTTTACCATCAGCGCCACCGCCGGATCTCCTCAGTACTGTCGCGGAGCCATAATTATTAATTGTAATAGCCTACTAAAAATTCATCACCTAATCAATTCTAGAAATTTCGTAGGATCTATTGGAGAGGAAACTCGAAAATCTGTAAAGAGTCAGAGACGAGTTGATACCAATGCAATTGTTTGAGAATTACTGTAGAAGCTGCGAGTCAAATTGGTAATCTCGGTCAATGTTCCTCAAGTGATGACTTCTTGGACCTCTCCGTACTAATTCAACATCACTATAAAGCTAATTAGATGATGAACTTCTAGCGGTTTAACACAATTAACAACAGTCTAGATCTAGAATTCCATCGGACCGCCCGCGCCGATTTGAGCGATCAGCTGACGGGCTCCGCGGTAGTACCGAGGACGCCCTACGGTGGCGGTGATGGTAAGCTTCCCACGACGAATCCACAGACTAATCACGGAGGAAATGTAAGGGGAACATACAGCTGTCAGTTGATCAGGCACCAAATTGTTCATCGAAAGGAAATGATGAGAAATTCCTACGAGAGCATGGCGTACCGCTGTTTACTCTAAAACAGCACTAATGCCCCAGAGGTAGATATCAAAAAACAGATTCGCATATGAAGAATATCATATCAATAATACCTCAGTTTCTATCGCACAAAGTAAAAAATGGGAAATCGCACGAGAGGCAGAATACAGTGGGGCATCCGTCAGTGCCGCAAGGAGCGACGGCCCGCCCCGAGGGATGTAGCACAGTGGCATATCCATCCTCCGTTGAAGAGTCTCGCCTAACTCAAAATCCATACCTTGAATTATTGAAACAGCTCTCTGGATGCGTGAGAGAAAGGCCGATGTGGCTGCGGCTGCCGCTGTCGGCCGTAACGACGAAAGTCTGACGCAGAAGCGCGCCGCGACCGAGAGTGAGAGACATAATATCATTCTCAGGGACCCGACAGCACAGGCTAAAAGTGACCGCCGGCGCTTGATTCTCGAACTAGAGCTGTCTTTGATGTGCCACGAGCTGATGGACGTTGTGAGCTCAAGAGGCGTGGATTTTTTTTATTATTTTTTCTTTAAGAAGATGGAGAGTTTACTATATCATTAAAGTGTGGGAAAACTGATGCTTCCATATTACACGAGTCGAGAATCGTCAAGAATTGATCAGAACAGAGGTGCAAATAACCCGGCCTACTGTCTAAAGATATCTGCTGGAAATATGCTATAATTCTTTCCTCAAAACTTCTGGAATCTTTCCATCAAGAGCAAAATGTGATAGACCAACATTTTTTTTAATCGGAACAGGAAATCTGTACCGTCTAAAAATCTTGAAACGGACTGATGTAGCGCTCAATATTTCGAAGCACCAATGAGGAAAGTATGATAATCTAGAGTGCAGAGTCCATTTGAGTAATCCCACGAAAAAGTAGAAAAGAGTTTTCCCTATAAGAATACATACGCGTCATCATCCTAGCGCACTTTGTCTTATCTACTTTGCACTATTTTACCAAAAAGGGACTCCTGGATTCATGTTTAAACTTATTATTGAAGTCTAGAGATATGTTTCCACACGTCCCAGGGGCCTATGAAAAGTATCTCGCTCAGCAGAATTTATATTCTGCATCTTTTCTCTGGAAGAGATCGAAGGGGGTTGGGTATACTAAACGGAAGCCCCAGGTGCGTGTCGTGAAAGAGCAATTCAAGCATCAATTCAGAAAACGGATGTATTCTTCTTGTGCCTTTTTTAGCTTGGTACAGACTCCTCGTGTAACAATGTTCCCGCGAGTGCTTATTCGATTTCGTTGGCAAGTAATTTATTAGTGTCCAAAAAATCAAGTTATACTAATCCAAAAGTGACAATTTCGGACCAGGGCCGCCGTATAGTTATATTTGGCTTTTCAAGAAGTCGAATCAATGTTCTAGGCGCCACTCGGTCTTGTAATGGACTTTTGGAAAAATTAATTTGGGATCATATAGATAAACTATTCATTGACGCAATAATCTTGAGATGATTCTGGAAGATGATCACCAATCCAGGAGGACTCAAAATAATGATTCGAGTTCTTAAAAGTCGAAATGTAATTATACCGTTCTGGTCCTAAGCCATCCTTATAAATTGATCTGGGTATTGTTACATATACTGATTAGAAAAAAGATAGGAATGATTGTTGAATTTCATTGCAAACTTCTGACACGAGAGAATATATTGAATTCTTACACAATGAATGAATCCACAACGTTTTTATACAGATCCCCGCTCAACATCTTCATTGCGCGATGAGCATAATTGAATACTTACATTTTCTGTAAGAAATAAAAGACGGAATTGTTTTAGTGTAAATAATAAGAGGCAAGACTGACGAGGGCGGAGCGAGGAGAAATAGGGCGCCGAAAGACATCAAGAATACAAGAGAATGTATGTGCTTGACTCGAGAAAGGATGCGTGCGCCTCCAAAGTATAGAGCGAGAGCGGAAGGAGTTTTCAGGGTCTCAGCTGTTTGCGACTCGTGGTTCTGATTGAATTGCTTTTGGAGCTCTCCTCTTGTATTTCACATCTGCGCGAAGCATTCGAGTGTATGGGGGCGAGACAATCTTCCAATATTCACTTCCATCACCCGATTCGTTTCGCAAGAAGGACACAAAAGCTAGAAAGCTCTGCGCGAATGCGTAGCACCTATGCGCCCACGAGAGCTATGCACCTGCACAAGCTCATGCCTCAGACCACTTCATACGAGATTTTAAAACCATAATATGCATGATCGGCTGTGGAATTTTCATTCTCATTCACAAATGAGATAATGTCTTCCAAGAGAATCACAAGATTATTAAGAAATATGAATTTTATAGGAATCATTGTACCTGACTAGAAACGTTTTTGGAGTCATAATGCGGAAAAAAGTTAGGGTTTTACATGGACTTTGAACTAAGGCAACCGTTGGATAGATAATAGTAGCAGAACTGCACGCCATATCCTCTTAAATCGATATCATAGTAGGCTACAAAAGAATGTCTCGCGGGCGGCAAAAAGGAGCAGGAAGGACCGTCAACAGAGCCCAAAGGCATGGCAACCTGCACCGAGGCTCATTAGCATGATCTCGATAACAGAAGCGGCAGAGGCTCTGAAGAAATGAGAGTTATTGCCCCCGCAAGCGTTGTAGGGTGGCTGGAAAATGCAAGCTTTTTTCGTCCACGTCCATTCGTAGGCGCCCAAGGCAAACGTGTCGAAGATGCAAAAGATGCAGATCCATAATGTATGCATACGTGGGATCGAAAAAATTTAGCAACCCTCTCGCGAGCGGGCGGAATACCGTTTTCAAAACCTCGACTGCTCGGAGCTCCCGTTGATAAGAATCTTGGTTGGCTTCCGAGCTGAATTGAAGCCATTCAGTGGCGTAATGGGGAGTAATTATACGCTCTTGAGGCACTCAAGCTAATGATGAGTGTTCTAAATGAGCACACACACGCGGACCAATTCTCTCGACTAAAGGGCAATCAACAAGATAATCTCAGGCAATTACAAATTACTCAGTAATCTTCAGATTTCGAACAGGATTTTTGATCGATTGACGTGAAGGTACTGAAAAATGGACATATCGTTCGAATTAGTTGATGACTTGAGATCTCCTGATTGCGTTCACTTTTATTCTCGGAAGCTCAAAAAAATGCTTCATAGCCGTCACGAATTAGAACTTTTTGCTCTAATTGTGAAGTTTAGTCTTTTATCTTGTTTTTTTATATCATGTCTGTGCAAGAAAGTCCGATATTGGAAGAATTCGCGCAAACAGAATGGTGTTTTTTTTACAAACAATTAGATACTGGGAGTTCTTCATGAAAGCTTCATCTGATCGTTCATTCGACTGCATTCAAGTCACGTATGCATCTCAGAGTGGAAGAACAAAACCTCTCTTCACTTTTCTATTATACTTTTTTGGCAACCGAAAGCGCAGAGTAAAACGGAAATGGTAGAAAGTCGGAGCAATCTTTTGGCGAGGAGGGTAGAAACGAGGACGGGAAAAGTTCGAAAGAAAATCGCAAGTTTATGATGGTAAGGGTAACTGGCAAGATGTGGCCAGGCTATCATGCCGAATTTATGACTTGTCATTGATACGCTTACGCAACACTTACGTGACCAGCCTTGCAAACACAAAAATACCAAACTTTCTCGGAGCCATAAGCGACAATTCCATGTGTCTCAAGCATTTGATGAAACTTTGAAACTTTCACCTCGCCTTAAGTAGAGAAGTGAAAAATAATACCCATTCGGGTACAAGATACTTTCATCGAAATATGAGCTGTTTGATATGAATTGGTCGTCACAATTATTTTCACCAAATGAACACCTTAGAATTAAGATAAATAGTAAATGGGAATAATGATCGGGGGTGGACTCTTTCTTACTAATTATACGCTGCTGTAGGAAATTAGCAGAATGCGTTCTCCGATCGAGTACACTAATTCATATCTTTTTCTCCCATAATATACTACAGTCTACTTATTAACCTCCTAAATTCATGAAACATTGACGAAAGAAACTGCAAATGAAGTTTAGACGACATCGATTGGAGATAGCTTAGGTCAGAGCTCAACATTCCCTTGGATGGCGAATAACCGGGGGAACTGTAGTGGTTCTTGAACTAAGCTAAGATTTCTGAATCGATTTATACACAGTGAAAAGGACTCACGGGAGTATATTCGAAGTTGGCTCGATTTTTGGAATTATTCGTGGAAAGGCCATTTACTTGAAAGAACGAAGACACAATACTGTGAGAATCTTATTTTCAGACAAATGTCTAGCAGTCCATTCGAGGAGAGCGAAGTGAAGCAGCTCGAACGCACAGCAGTAGAAGAAGCATTGTTGCGGTCAGCCGCGCTCGCCTCCTGAGTAGTTGAAGCCAAATAGAGTCAGACAGGTGTACGCTTCGGCGAACGATTGAGTTGGCAGGTTGGCTGGAGCCAACGCCCTGCATTGCGCCACGAAAGAGCAAATAATCTCCAATTGATTTATGAACTCTCAATTCAATATGGAGCCCCAATACGTGAAGTATATCCTTCGTAAATTTTGACACTGATAGAATTTAACGTGAATCGTATCCAATCATATAATAGATATTTTTGGCTTTTCGAACCAAACGATGAACGTTTCAACTGCTTATTCAAGATCAATCAAAACGGTTCGAGAAACGATACTCTCGCGTCTACTCTCCAACATTGGCGTTGATGTATCCAAGGCCACGTATTTTTTGAAAGCGCGGTCACGCGTCACTTTTGCAGCTTCATCGTCAGTTGATACACTAAATCTCTTGTTGTTTGAGAAAAATCCACCAACATCAACATTTTAAATGAATGTATGCTTCATCAAGGTTCAGCACAAAAGGAGGTAAGAGAGACGGGCGAAACAATTGACAACATCATCAAAGCCTCGCTCATCCGCGTCAAGCCGTGTACTTCGCTCGCGGGGGGCGAGGAATACACAATTAATGAGATTCTGGTGGATCCTCGGGGCTCTTTGGATCAGTGAAACAGCTACCGGTGCACTCTTGGATATACACAAATTAGTCCCTCTCTTTCGCACGAGGAGGAGCGGGTAAGCGAGTGCATGCAGTATTTGCGAGAGGGCTCGAAGCGACGTCTTAATTTGCAAACTATACACGATTTCGGAGTGGCTCTGAGAAACTGTTAGTGCGCAGCCAGCGCCAAGTGAGCCCTGGCTCAAAATCCTCCGCGGCACGTAGCGAACAGTGGCACACGCGACGTCTGCGTGCAAGTATGCGACTTTGAAACTGTTCGGGCCACTGCAAACATACACCTCCGGAACAGCTAGTCAAGAGCTACAGCTCGATCGAATCTCGCGCTCTCTATTGCATTAATGAGGTCTCAAGATAGCCGCCCGGCAACTCGTTGCCCAACCGATCAATATTATCGGAGCGTGCGATATAATTCGTCATTGCGTGATTGGCAACTGACGCTACATTCGAGAGCGATATCCGTTTGCTGTTTCTTTGTATCTAGATATTCGATTGTCTATTGACATATGAATGTATCACCAAAGGGATAAATCTCGATTTTTTAGTACCGAACGATGTGAGGGAATTTTCGACCAATCTCGTCATATTTTGGGGAATATCAACTGCGGCGAGATACTCAATAAGAATACCTGGGAATTGAAAATTCTCAAGAAAGAACTAAAGCATCAACTTACTATGCGGAAATAATGACAAAAGTATCCCCAAGTCTGACATAGCGAACTGAACCTCTTTGTGATTTTGATGAGTTATACACTAGAAGAGCTCGAGGGATTTTGAAATTCGCTCTGCGCAAGGATGCGATAAAACGCTGCAGGGCGATCGGAGTCGTGTCGTTGGCTTGACACTGAGCTGAGTCGCGAGCTCAGGTGAAGCTGATGCGAAGCGTCGCGTCGCTCTCACCGCGTCGAGTGCACATTCTTCGATAAGCGGCTATGGTATAAAGGCCCGAGCCTGTGTATCGAGCTCGTAGATTGTCGAGTGTGTACTTGGCGATAACGCGCACAAGAGAGTGAAACAAGAAACTCTTGCGGCGTACACGCGTCGTCCTGCGCAGTTGGCAAGATGAAAAGAGCCTTTGAATTTCAAGTGCAGCGAGAGGGAGAAGCAAGGATCGAAAGAAAGGCAAGTTCGGGGGTCAGAATATCCGCAACGGCCACCGAGCGTCAACAAAAAATATACTTACGTTCGCGGCCGGTTCGCGCGGCGCGCTCTCTCACATATGCTAATTATCAATAGCAGAGGGCCGTCGTGCGACGCGAGCGCGAGAGACTAAGCTCGCTCGAAGGTGCCGCAAATCCGGCGCGAGCAGAGGGTTTGATCCTCTTTGCCAAGCTCGCTCTCTCGCTCCAACAATAAACGAACGACGCGAGCCGCTCGCTCTCGCCACCAGAAGAGCAAGACGGAGCGATTGAGCAAGATTAGGCGCGCCGCGGCGAGCGAGGCTATGCCCACATCTCCCGAGAGTTCGGTGCGCGGAGCAGGCCTTTGTTGTTGTTTCGTGACGCGCGGCCCGCGGATCGACTGCAAGCTCCGGCGTAGATGTATATTGGACGGAGCGAGGCAGCGCGCCGACTTGCAAAATACCTTGGCCAAGAGAGCGATCGGAGCTGCGGTACCTTGGAGATTATAGCGCTGCCCGCTACTCGCGTGCGAATTGGCCGGCCTGCGAATTTGTATGTGCTATGAGCAGGGAGGAATCAATAGACTTCGAGACTCGAGTAGGTTCGAGAGCCGGTAGCCTGGTGGAGGAGTGCATGCAGCGAGCTTTGCGTGCTGACGATCGCTTCGGCGCTCTCTTGCAGCCCCCGTCGTCCTGCGAGCGAGCAGTCCGCTCCCGAGCGCGACGTCTGCGAGACGAACCTGCGGATCGAATAGCGATCGCTTTGCGTGCTTCGGTATCACTTGACAAACTAAAAAAAACCACTTTTCAGGGTGGAGACGAAGAAGAGCGATGCAGGTAGTGCACTTGTAGCGTATTTAGAGGGACAATAAACGAAGGTCTGGCGCTGCATTCCGAGTTTTCGTGCTCGCCCGTTTCCCCATCGCGACGCGGCCCCTCGCACTTGACCCCCTCGCGTTTACCTCCGGACGCCTCGCGAGCGACGAAATCAAATCGAGTGTACGCGCCAGCGTTTACCTCGCGCGCCGCCTATTCGTCACTCTGCTTTATTTCGTAACTGCATCGTGCGCGCCCCGCCACTCACCCCTGCATTAGGCTACACCAAAGCTCGCCACGTACCCTCTCGCGCGCCCTTCGTCGACCACTCGAGGCCGGTGGGGTTATTGAAGCCGGGCGTTGAAACGCTAGCTACCCGAGCTAGCCGTGTTTGCGTGACGAGCGATACCGATCTCTTTTGAAAACACTTACCGACTCTAATATTGTGCAGCCAATCAATTATACTTATCTAAAATAAATGCTCACCAATTCTCACCCGAGATGAAATTTGTTCAGATGACCAAATTTTCTACTTGGTTGTGCAGAAACGATGCTTATCCCGCTAAATACTCTAATCTGAGCCCAGCTGTATTTATCGAACTTTCGACCGTAATGTAGATCTCGTGGTGTTGGAGATTTGAGGAAAACTGGTATAACTAGCAAGCTTTGATTCAAGTTCAATCGGGTTTGCGTTCCTGCCAGACAAACGCTTTCATCGTTTGAATGGCATGAAATACCCTTCAATCATTTGCCTCATGTAACAACTATTTTTTAATTCTAGTATCAATTGTGCATTTGATGTTGTCACTGACTCTAAGCTATTGGCGAATTTCAATGCCGGATTCACTCAATGCCAGAATCGACAACAAAAATTAATATCCAGACTGAGAGTTATCCTAATTAGCCTCTCGCGTAACATGTAACGTATCAAAAATAGTGTAAGAGTCATTTCAATGACTTAAATTATTTAAATTTTGCCAAATACTGAAAGAGCAAAGATTTATACGGGTGGACTTGACTAAATTTCCATCACTGTGAGATCCATTTAGATGGAGAATATATGTGGCGTTGGGCAGAAGCGAGAATTCTTCATGTCCATCCAACAATTGTTCTATGTTTTTGAGCAAATGATGACACATCAGATATTGAATACCACTTCAAAAATACTCATATCATTTATGAAATAGTAAAGCACTTGCATCGATACTTTACCATTGGCGACTTGAAAATCAATGTTATCTACAATAGTTATTACAAAACGATCATACACAAAGTGCAATAACAAGTATTTTTGTTGACGGTCCTCGGTCATTCATTCAAATGAATGCTTGGATATCCATATTGTAAACAGCGATTTGATTGAAAAGGAAGTACGCCAATGTATGAAAAAAAAAACTATTATTGAGCCGCATTGTTGTGGGCGGATGCAAACAGTGAGCCGCACCGTCGTACAAGTCTACGATTGTTGTGTGATTTTTTCCCGGATCACTCGAATGGGGTTGGGCAAGAGGGGGAGAGGGAATGAGCAGGGATGAGGGACATCAGCGATTCCGCGTGCGTTCGGCGTGAAACAAATGACTGCGGCGGCGGAGTGAGGAAGAGGAAAGAGGCGCGCATACCTCCTCCTTGAGATTCCAATTCGGCAAAGATAGAAATTCAAATCATAGTGTGCTGCGCTCTGGATGTTGCTCCCCGCGTGATTTATGACCCGAAGCGAGCGAGGAATAGACGGTCGCGGCGTCGACCATAAGTTTGCAGGAAGAGGTAGAAATCGCGCTGGCTCGTCTCGCTGGCACAGAGTTCGAGAAAAAGGAAAGAGTGCGCCTCAATCGGCGAAACTTGAACGGTTAATCGATGCATTAGCATAAGGGAGCAGGCCGGGGGTGTACACGCCCGCGCCGCAGGCCATCGCAAAGCGAAAAGGGAAGTGGGTGGCGCGCGGGCGACCGATCCAAATGGCACGGTCGCGCGGCGCGCACAACTTTTCTCCGGCGCGCGAAACCACTCAGACCGAAAGTAGTAAAGTGGAAGAGGAAATAACATCTCTATTTCTCGCGCTCGATCGCACCTATACACAGCCAATCTCGGGGGTAACGAGCGAGCGAAGCGATATCGCGAGGGCGTGGGAGGCGGGCTCGCAAAGCGTGCGAGCAGCACCGTGGCGCACTCCGAGCGAGATATACGACCCAATTTCGGGGGGCGGGCGAACCGCGAAACAATAGTATTGATTTTATTTCCATATCAGCGGCGGTGGCTGGCTCTCGTCTCATCTCCGCGCGCTCAGCCTGCAGCGACGGCAGCTCCTTCCACGGGGGAAGGTGAGCCGGCCCTCATCCTCTCTGCCCGCGCTCGGCTGCGTCTGGCTCGGCGCGAGAGGCCCGTCCTCTCATCCGCCCGCTCTGCTCTTTCTCATTCTTCGGTGGTCGCGGAGAGAGGCTCGGCTCGGCGTATCGAGCGATGGATGTTGGATGTGCTCGTCACGTACATGCAGCGGAGCAGAGCAGAAAGAAAGAGGAGATGCGAGGGACACGCGGGGATGAGCCGGCTCTGCGACGCGATGCCACGGCTAGAGAGGATATCGCGAGCGACGAGGAGGATATCAACGTCGCCGAGCGTTATTATGCGCGCGCTCTCGCTCCTACGCGGAGGGCCCGAATTTCACGGAGCGCTGCGTTGCGTGGGCCGCGTGCCCGCATAGTTTCCACGCGGGAGTTGGGCTGTGGCGAGAGGTTACTCGTGCCGCGGCCGGGCCGGACCGCCTTGCGCCCAATCGAAATTGGCGCGACGGTCGCACGCGGAACCGAGCGCGCCTCCGACTTATTCGATCGCTCGGCAAGCGACGCACGTTCGCATTCCCAAGTTTTACGCCTACGGAGTTGAAACTGCTTCCAAGCCTTGTAATTTTTTCCCCTCCAACTCGGCCTCGACGGTACTCTCTGCGGCAGCTTGCCCCTTTCCCATTCTCCGCACCGCAGCCTCCCACCGACGACGACCACACGCGCCCGTCGTCTCGCAGATACTTGCACGCCACGGAGGGATGAGCGATGGGATCGACTACTGCGTGTCGCGAGAAGTTCGCCCTCACGCAGCCTCCCACATCGATCTCGTCTGCATTCCACATACAAATAGTTCATCGAGTGAACTTGGGTTAGGATTGCGTATTTTGGTGAGAGATAGTACAGAGAGCTTTTGGTGCGATTGCCATGAAGAAGCTCTGTCAACCGTCAATCCTCGCAATCATAATCTCGTATTATCCATAACATGACGCAAAATTCTTCTAGTTAAGGTCATGTCAAAGCTCTACCTTCCCGACATTCGTCACAGATTGCTTTGAAATGAAACAAAACAATATTTTCAAAAAGTAGCTTCAATCCAAACTGTACATTGGCAGAACTCTCCACTGGGTAAAATTTTGGAGTGATCCGTGGAAAGCTTTCGGAATAATCTCGACTCTGGTTAGATTATAATATATTTGCACTAGAGTTGGGATTATTCCAAAAGCTTTCTACCAATCACTCCAAAATCTCACACAGTGGTGCATTATGCTAATATGCAGTTTGGATTGGAGCTACTTTTTCGAAATATTGTTTTGTTTTATTTCAAATCAATTCATGATGAATGTCGGCAAGGTAGAGCTTTTCTTTCCCCTCAAACTCAGCTCGGAGAGTCTCATTATCGACTGTATTTCGAACGTTCCCTTCGACAAACTGTATTCCTAGCAAAATAAAGCAATCAAAGAACGCTACACAAAATGCACGATATTTCCATGCTGAATTTGGCCTCACAAGAAGGTTGCCCTAGTTTGCACTAATTATCAAAAATAATGATTGTAGCTTGATCTCTTAGATAAGCTACACTAGATATACTTCTTGATATCGATCATTCTAATTTCTCCGAGGGGAATGATATCAGAAGTGTCATAAGATTTCATTAAATCTAAAGAGACAAAAGTGGAAGTTGTCACCTGTGGGTCATATTGTAAATTATCCAAAAGTATCAAAATCTCTTGGATTTCCTGGATTGACTTCGTCAAAAGCAACTAGTTATTACCTTAAAACTATCTTTCGTCATGTCGACGACAAAGTAGTGAAACATTGGATCTACTCAGTAACCCTCATGCTCTGACTAATTCCTTCTCATTACAACTCTCACCCTAAGAGTAGTAAACTCCAAACGGAATTTTAATGATATGGCTAAAAGACTGCTCGGAGAGAGCGACAGAAGGGATTCCCGTTTCTGTCCAATGATAATCCTCTCTCATAGCGGTCCCTTGAATATACAACGGGTGAGAGTATCAAGTCATAATATACCATAACACATTCTGTGGGCTCGATTAATCTTTCTGATGGAAAGTCCGCGCGCGCATGAAAATTAAAACGTCGAAGCGAAGTGAAAATGTTGGATGATTATATGGTGGATAAAACTGAATGAGCAAAGTCTGCCGGTTTGAAACCAATCCTGCTCCGATGGATGATAATTCGACAGCATCATAATATCATTGATACCTACAAAGAAAGACAACGTGAAAGTGGATTTTTTCGAATAATCTCAAACTCCAAACTTTACCTCTATCTCAACAAGCCATATTGATCCTTTTTGTATATCCATCTCATGTTCAGCTTTATATCCATTTACACATAATTTTTTTTGGAAATTTAGCACACACGTTGACTGTATACTATAGACTGAAGTGAATTTCTCCAAGTAAATCTGAGAACCCTCATAGAGAGATTCCCCTCAACAACAATGATATATACTGGAATAGCAATAAGGAATATGAAATACATCCATAGAAGACTCGAAAGATCGAGACAAGGAAGCTATTCTTCATATAATCATGATAAACTGTCTTTTTACATCAGACCACTCCAGGAATTTGTGAATACTCTCGTGGTGCTTGTGCCTATGTATAAAAGACAAACAGACCAGTGCTCGTGAATGTGCGAACAAGCACATGAAATCGAAAAAATCCAAATTCACCAGGAAGCGGTTTAACCTTTTCTGCTTGTTTGATTGCCTCTAGACATGATATAATACATCAAATAGTATTTTTCTCATGGAATATTATCATAAACTATGACATAAACGCTTGTCATCTACTCCTATTGGGGTCCAACCTCCGGAAGTGGAGTCTCCCCCGCGCCTCGCCGCCAGCTGGCACTTCTTCGGTCCGATTGACGCCATCTTGGAGAGTTGGGTGGCGAGCGGCGTGAAAATTCCACTTCCGGAGGTTGCATCCCAATATGGATGGTCTCGGAAATGCACATCCATAGTTCTTTCCGCGCATCTGAAATATATTTTGAATGCTCCGATGTTGATGTCTAAAGTGATTTGACATGATCCAGAATTATGATCCCGCTTGCTAGATCAATTTTTCGTCCTTTCCAATTTTCAAATCCATCCCCAGTCTCCAGTAGAAACGGTGTCAAAACACATAACCCAATCAATTTCATCACATCTTGACAATCCCTCTTCATGACGGAATATTTGAGTCCCTCTTCTTCAGACTCGTGAAATTTAATTGTGCACCGATTCTATGAGCAAAATACCAAGAACAATCGAGTGCTCCTAATTTATCCCCTTAGCCTTTCGACTAAATTCAATTTCGTCTTAATTTCTGAAAATGCATTTCACAGAGTCAAAACAGCCTGAAAAACGTGAGAATCTGCAAAACGGGTTGAGGAAGGTCCTATCTGGATGCTTTTACAAAAAACCATGAGCTCTCATGGAGACAGATACCTTATACCATACGTGGGAAAATTAGACGCCCTCACTCGAGGTCCCGAGAAAATTTTATTTTCGTGAATTAAAGATATCTTTTCCCCGCGTGAGTAAAATTAATTGTACTCAAGCTCATTTTTGAGGTTCTTTGGTGAACTAAGAAACCAACTGAGTTACAAATGTGAAAAATTGAGGCATTTCAAAAATATGAGCTGAGCGGAAATGGTAGGGGCAAATTAAATCCACTTATCTCACGATTTTTTGGCTTTTTCGAATGCCAAATAAGAATGCGAAATTCCGATAGATTAGGCAAGTGAGAAGCCTTCGCAGCTAGAATTTGACACTGTCTCATTTGATTTATTACAATCATTTCACAATTCGAAATCACCTCCATTACTTCTTATGAATGAAATGTTCAATCTATTGTATTCAGTATACTGAATCACTCGATACTATTTTGAAATAGCTCTACCTAGGAAAATGCGAGGAAAACGGTATTGAGCTAACTTCAATTCTTCTATCAATGCTGAATATGGACCTTGAACATTGACAATTGACCTCAGAAGAGAGTTCAACTCATGAAGTTGTAACATTTTCAGCTCAAGGATGCATTCAAGCATTATTATTGAAGCAATTATTCAGAACTGCGTTTCGGATATTATTTCTGTACTGATCGTTAAATGAAGCTCATAGTTCACTACCATCTCGAACAACTCGAATAACAATGTGTCACCTGACCCACCATTATTTAGTTATTATTCATACATCCTCGATTTGCCTAATCTATTCAGACTCTTTTCCCTGAGTGAAATGTTGAAGTTATTCTCTAATCCTTCAGTATTTCGCGATACCTCGAAAGTATGCATAAAATTATCATTCACTGACTCTTAACAACAAAATATAAATGACTCAAACTCCAACAAAACCTTCTCTTGCTCCTATCTAAATATTTTCGACTGACATTACGTCTAACTCGATTGATTTCGAGTAAGATTCCTGCCACTCGAAGACTTTGACTGTGTGGAAAGTCAGTCGAAGAAATTTAGAGATTTGTTTAGTTTATGGATTACTCGGCAGTTGTAATAAAGATCATATAAACTCGTAATGCCGACTCTTTATCATTAGTGGAATTAGTTCAAGGACCAAGAATCAGTTTAATACAACGTCATTGTGCCGTTCGCAAATGGTATAGTGATTCCTTGTTTCAAGTCCGATACATACAACTCGATACAATCCGCGTTGTACCATTCACCAATATTACAAAAATCACTGTATAATCCCCTGCCGAGATTTTATAGTGATAGTTCAATAGTTTATGCGGGCGTTGCAGTCCTTCTGTAATTTTGAACCTGATAAGGACAGTAAGTTGTGCTTGATGAGATACTGTTGTGACTTCTCAACTGTACTTTAATTTGCAAAATTAATCATGTCAATTCATTCACATGGCGTCTAGTCCTGTAAGATCAGTTGAAGCCTATCCTATAATATCATTCAAAGAGGCCATTTCACGATTCATTATAAAATCTGTAAGTCCTTGAATCTCGGTGATAAATTACAGAGAAGGTAAACAAAGCTAGAGAAGGTTTCAAGAGTTGAAAGGCTTTGTTGCATCAAAACGCTCGCAATCTGTCTCGAGAAAAATGGGAAACAGTGATCGTTCACAGGCATCACGCGACTGTCAATACGGTCGCCGTTTATCGTTTTTTTCGACGTAGTTTGCAAACTTTCGGGTGCAATAAAGCTTATATGATTGGAATTCTCATACTACTTACTATCTCAAGTAGGTACAAAAGCAAGTCATTTAATACCATGATTTAGTCATAGCAATGGAATATTAGCTTTTAACTCGCAACAGCTGGGTTTTAGCCTTTAATTGCGGACTAATAAATGATGAGCATTTCTCGCGGAGCTGTAAGAAAGCCCACGTCTTCGTTATCATACTCAATTTTGCATAATTTGGTGGAAAAGTTGCTCGCCGTGACAAAAGTATTGATACCGTCATTTCAGAATTATTGACAACTCCACGATTGAGCTCTGTTCATTCAAGATATCATACATTGATTGCAAGGAAAAAGGTGACTCAAATTGCTGACGAAAAATTAATGGAATCGAGGTATTCCCGCGCCTTTAAATGATGAATTCTCGCTCTTCGTGAGAAATCCCGTAGCTCGTTCCAAATAAAATTAAAATGAACATTGTACGTTTTGCAAAAATAAATTTCCTAAAATTTTCCACTCCGAAAGCAAGGTGATTCTTCAAAAATTGAGATGAAAATATTCTTGCAACGATAACGACAATATATAACCATGCCTTATCTATATTATTGCTGAAGAAACTTTCGCAAACCAAACCAGTTGGCTCGAGACTGTACAGCTCCTCCAATGAGCTTGCAGAACTGAGAATGAGAAATCACTCGAACTGGCTCAAAGCGCATAAGGCAGAAAAGTATAGATCCCCGCTGCTTTCAGAAAATTCAATAGAGTAATGAGAAGAATCTTCACAGTGACGCAGTGGCGCAAACGCGCTCGTACGCATATACACACACGTGATAGAATGGAAAAAGAATATTTTGCATCTTCATTGCCCGGGGCACACGGCTTGATGCACCGAGGGAAAGCGCGCGAACGAGCGTGGAAAATTCACGCCGTGGCGCAGAAAAATGACTAAGCCTCGCGGCTACATGCCCCGAGATAAAAAGATGAGTTTGTCCCCGCTCTTTATTGTCGCTTGCACTCCCGGCGTATAGGTGCCTCTCGCCAACGCGCGCTATGGCAACACCATAGCTATCGAGCGTATATTCACATATACAAATTTGCGGTTTTTCGCGCTTTTCCTTCTCTGGCTTCGCAACGCTGCGAACGACCAAAGTTGCGCCACAGCACCCATTTTCGAAGCGG
>JAPYYZ010000070.1:0-28442 GCA_030522705.1 Eretmocerus eremicus | reverse complement strand
GTTTTTCTAGACCACCTGCGTGTCGCTACGAGTAGCAGAAGAGTCATACTCAGGTCAGCCGGTGACGTATGTTTTTTGATAAATTATGGAAAATTGAGGGGTACTGTGTTTTTTCTAAATGTGATTTGGGAATACTGTGTTTTTAGTATTTCGATTTCCCTCTTCAGAATTTCCATAGCTGACAAATTCGGTGCCAAGGTATCCAAGCTACTCTATGTTTACTGTAGCAGCAGCCAACGACTGTATCTAAATGACGTCACGCGACGGTCGACCACTGAGGGTCACTCTCAAGTTATTCGACATTGAAACAATTTGCACAAGGTGAAAAAAATTTTTTTTTCCAAGTTGCACAATATTTTACTAAATTTGCTCTAATTTGCCAAACTTTTATTCAAGGGGGTCAAAAAAATGCGAGGGCAATTCCAACCCACCTATTATGCCATTCGCCAAATTTGCCCACCAAGCAAAATGTTACCATTTCTACGGCTTTCAACTCTCGTAACTCCAACTGAAAAATATTAAATTGACTTCTGCAACAGATCATCTTGATGATAGTTTGATTGGGTATCAAATGTAGTAGATTTCAAGATCAAAAAATGATGCACACGTCCAAAAAGTCGATGCGTTATGATGCCAATTGTAACTGAACAATCTTTAGTTCACAGTCTTTCATGGATTTTTCGTTAGCCTGAGGAAGTTCATTCGATCAAACAAGAAAGTTCCGGTATCTCTTTCAGAGCTGAAATTGCGAAAAAATTTTTTTATCAAAATCCGGCTTCCGGAACTGGACTCTTTTCATTATATGCAATAGAAAATCTTGATCTGTTCCAAACAACCTTGTTTCATGAATATTTCTTTATCCACCAAAAATCCGATGAGAACTATCATGAGATGAACCCCGTTCAATTTGAAAAACATGGTTTCACAGTTATAGAATATACATTTCAAACAATTCAAATAATCAATGTATACAGTTCTAGACAATGAGATTTCTTACAAATAGGGAAAATCCCACGAGGAAGTGAAATAAAGATCGTTGAAAGTGTCAATCCAACCGTATATAATTGGCATCTGATGAAACTTCTTCGCAGTCCTCTTGAAATCACATCAAAATGATGTGTTTCGGGGTCAGAGAGATCTAGTCACACATTGTAGAAGTGTGGTTTTTTAACTGGGTAACTTGCGCAGATAAGTGACAGTGGCACATTGTGTATGATTTTTGCAAAGATTTCATGAGAAAATTCTTCTGAATTACAACTTTTCGACTCGGATTATCTAATAGTTGAACAATGCGTAATGAGTGTTGTAATGCGTCATTGTTGGATGAGTCTTCATGTTCTACGTCATAGTGGGTTTTTCAATTTACTTTCCGTCAGTGTCTCAGATTGTTCACACGTATTTTACACATGTGCCAGAATGACAACACAATCTCATTCCTTATCTATCTATCCTACCACCTCTAATTCCCATTCATTTGTAAAGCTGTCTGCGCAAACCTGGATTATATATTAAGGAAGCAAATTTTTGGAGCTGAAATGTGCTTTGCTCAAACTATATAGAGAGCAGTACATCCTAAAAAGTCAGAGAGTCAAGTAAAACACGAGGAACGGAAATCAACACGAAGCTGGCGTGCCATACATATATGTAATTAGTGCTACGTTCGTTGCGCTTGACAAGTATAGAATACATCGTCAGCCTTGTCGATCAAAGGTGATGTTTTAAATAAATAATTTCTTTCATTGCGTAGAATTTAATGATAGATTCGATCAACGCACTTCTTTATTTATATTCAATCAAAATATGAGGTGCATTGATCGAATGATTTGGGTGGAAAAATCAATACGTAAATCGGAGTAGTTGATGCTCCAAATCATCAAGTTTGTCTCCGTAATTTCAATTTTGTGCGGGAGTTTCACTTGAGGAAAATTGAGAAAAAAGGATAAAATAGGTAATTTCGTCTGTACATCTCAAACAATAACAGAAAGTAAAATACTTCTGTGAAGCAAGGAGGCTGGATAGTCGAATATACCAATTTTCTCAACAAACTTACGCCGTAAATTATTTACTTGCTTCGATTTAT
This sequence comes from Eretmocerus eremicus, assembly GCA_030522705.1. Lineage (NCBI taxonomy): Eukaryota > Metazoa > Arthropoda > Insecta > Hymenoptera > Aphelinidae > Eretmocerus > Eretmocerus eremicus. Next base: position 26,362 of record JAPYYZ010000070.1, on the reverse strand, counting down.
CCGGAAAATTTTTTTGCGTCCAGAAATAATGTGAGAGAAAATGCCCTGCAGAAGTTTTTCGATAAAAACCACACTTTTCTTGCGGAGAATTTATAATGTTATCAAAAGGACAGGCTCGTCAGCACACGGCAATTATACCGTGTATTAACCACGAGACGTTACATCGGAGTTGACGCCTGAGTACCGTCTGAGATTTCGAAGATGAGTCATCGAGTACACATTAGTCTTTGACGTACATTTGTGAAATTTGAATTCGATTAATTTTGAATGAACTCAGCAAGAAAGGGCATGGGGATTCATTTACTGCATATGTGGACGACTCCATTCCAAAACGGAACATTCATAGAAAATCAAATCAGGACGGTTTCTCCATTAAAATTTATCGTGACATCCCCAAACTAATACATTTTACTAACTTTTTATGCAGGTCCCAGAATAATTTCTAATTGAGTATATTATTCACTGATGAATTTGCTAATAAAAATGGTACATATTTCTCAAAAAGATTCAGAAAGTTCCGCAGGATTTGATTTTGACATAATTTCATTCTACGTCTCGTCCACATTTGTATCACTCACGTAAACCTCAAATATGTTCTTTCTTTGCTTTTGGTTCAGCTGGTTCGTCTTGTCCAGAAACGTAACAGCCGGATTCACCGGAGCCAGATATCGGAGTAAATTTTCTTAGTGGGCGATCGTTTAAAACGATGAGGTTCGCCTAAAATGGCGTATGTTCCATTTTGAGATGGAGCTATCCATGTGTTTAAACAATAGCTACGAATATAAGATCGATCTTAGGTGTACAATATAGTTGATAAATGGATTCTTCACGAAGCAAAAGCCTCAAAATTCTGATCAACTATGCAGTCATCGGAACGTTATGGAGCAATAAAAATATACCGAGGATTCGTCATGATGAGATTCTATCGCTTCTTTTCATAAATAGTGAAGAGTGAAGGAACATAGATCAAGCTCTTATCAAGCCATTCACACAGTAAAATCACACTCACTCAGAGAGCGGATGTCAACATTCCAGTCTTCTCATCTTAATTAGATAATTTTTTACTGTCGATATTTTCAGTAAATGACTTTAAGCCGTGTAATAATGTGCGACTCAAAAAAAAAAACAAACAAAAACAAGCATCAAAACATTTGATTCACAAACACTCAAAAATTAAAGTACCAGCATACATGTAATCGAGTACTGACTAGGCTACACCACGTAGTAGCAATATTAGGTATAAAGTAATCACAATTTATCATTTATTGTTTACAAGTAGACTGTATATGGATGTGAACAATTCAGAAAAGCTAGATGGATTCCATCCTGAAATGGAGGGTTACCAATCGCGGAAACATCGCTAGATATCAAATACTTATCTATGTGTGTTTTGATCGATGTTCCTTCACAGCTCATTAATACTAAGGATCTATTAGACATCATCGCCAAAAAACGTGACATAATATATCTTGAAAGAAAAATATGTTCAACAACTATCTTCTTTGTCACTCGATAAACTTTTAAACGGCGCGCAGACAATTTTTCTAAGAAGAATTGCCGACAACTTTGACGTCAAAGTTATTTTTACGAGGGCGAAACGCAAACTGTTGCCCAATTTTTATTTTTATTCTGACTTGGGATGATTTTTTTCCAAGAATGAATGTAGGGATACGCGCTGTATACGTGCATCACGATCTGGCGCAAGTTTATGCAATTTCTCATCCTTATTTGAGGGTAATCTTTGAAGTGATATAGACCTGCATTTCTACACCAATCGCGTAAATTTTACCCTAAATCTGAGACATTTTTTCGTGAATAAGTATAGATTTCACAGATACTGAAGTTGATAAACAAAAAAAGTGGCAAGAGACATCATCCTGACCACTAGCTTACATACCGTAAGGCTAGTTACCACTATCATTACGGTATGTTTTTATCGCGAAATTCTCTGCGTGGAAAAATTAATTTCTTATAGTAGTCATTCAAGCTCCAATAACGAGGAGTTGGATACGTTGACGAAAAAAAAATTACGCCAGGGTACGGAACATTTCGTGTTTTCACTGTCAGACTCAGGAAAAAATGTATTGGTCTCGCGATTGCCGTTACGTATAGAGCTCTCTGAGGTGGCGAAAATAAAATTTTTACCACATCAATATTAGTATTCTGTAGAATTGATGGTGATAATTCATGATCACGTGGATTGACGCATGATATTTAGATACTCTCCATGTATGAGTTCACTCTCATATTTTTAAGATTCATAACCACAGATCTATTATCTGGTGGTCATGGTGAAGTGATCGATAAAGTTTGTCCTGCCAAGAGTAGATTGACGTCACAGGTCCATATTATGCCCTATCCCCACAGTTTGGTAATGATCAATCACAAACAAAACACTCGAGATGAGCCCCTATCTTAAAATTGGAATCATTTTCTGGGACTGATACTTCTGCAAATAACACATAATACCATATGGTCGGCAGTGATTCAGATAAGATAAAATGTATTGATACTTATTGTGATGTCACCTCTCGCAGCACCGTATTTCCAACTGAAAAGACGAAGCAATCAGAGTCTCGGCTGGAATCGTGAAAATGGCCCAATCCTCGCTCATGCTGACCACGGTCTGCTTAATCGGAGGTAAGAACAATGTAAATAATGCATGATCAGTATTTGAATGACTAGTTCACAAAGAGAAAGTCGTGAGAGCAATTATAAAATCTTGAATTTACGTGAGGTTTTCACTCATTCTGTGAATTCATCGGTTATATTTTATCAACGATTCAAAGCTCTCAAGCTTGTCTATACAAACTCCGGTATAAGTTAAGAACTTGGATTCGCCACAGGGAGGGTATATGATGGGACAAAAAGATGGAGTAACCAAATCTAGTTGCAAATAATTTATTTGCTACGTTACAACTTCATCGATAGTAAATTTCTATCATCAAGCTCACTTTGTATATATATTTCAAATTATGACACGACCCAACATTTATGAAGAAATCCGTAAAAGTTACCTGTCTCTTCCATGGTGATATAGAAATCGATGCGCGACATATATGTGAAGTATATGATTTTAGAGGTAAAAATAGGTGATACATATTTTTTTGTTTCGCCTAGATCGGCTCTACATCGGAGTTATGCGAATTTCCAGTTTGGAGCCGAAAAGGCGAGATTGGGATAAGTTGACGTTCCGAAATTGGTTAAAACGATACAACTTTGCTTCTAATCAACCTTTTGAGACGAATCTTGTTGGATATTATCAAACACAACGTACTCTATCAGAAATAACCTCTATAGTACCAGAAAAGTTCCGGCGTACTCCGAAAAGTTGCAAAATCACAAAAAACGAATGAATGAGATTACTCACATGTATCCTGTTGAATTTTTTTTCAGAGTACCTTGAAAGATGCTCAAAATGATGTAATTGGTCTGATAAGCGCTAAAAAATCTTTAAAGTAAAGGTGAAATGTTGTCACAACTTGAGTGACTATATCAATTCTCTCCTGAAAAAGTATCATAATTCCATGGAACTCTGCTGAAAAGGAATTTTTTTTTTTTCTATTATGTATTAGTAGTTTTATTATGTATTATCTCATTTTTCGCAATGAAAAATGAGATAAGACATGATTTGAACTTGAAAGATCTTCCTTTCAACAGAGAACAATGAAGCTATGATGATTTATGATACGTTACGATTTTCTTCATAAAGTATCATATAATTTATGATACTTTTCAGGAGAAAATCGATATATTCACTCAAGTTGTGATAACATTTCACTTCTACTTAAAAAATCTTGATTTTCAATTTTTGTTTCAAAAAATTTTTTTAGCGCCACCCTCGATTTTTTAGCGCCTTCAGACCAATTGACCATGTTCAGCATCTTTCAAGGTATTCATTCATATTCTCAAAAAAATTCCTAGAGGATACAAATGTGTGTTTTTGAGTAATCGCATTCATTCGTTTTTTATGATTTCGTAACTTTTTGGAGTTCCCCGAAATTTTTCTGATATTATAGAGGTTATTTCTGATAAAGTACGTTGCGTTTGTTGATATCCAACAAGGTTCATCTCAAAATATTGATTAGGTGCAAAGTTATATCGTTTTTACCGATTTCAGAACGTCGACGTATGCAAGTCTCACATTTTCGGCGGAAAATTCGTATAACTGAAAATTCGTATAGCTCCGATGTAGAGTAGATTTAAAAGAAACAAAAAAATATGTATCCCCTAGTTTTATCTTCATCGCTGAGGGAATTGAGTTTTTCGACCCTACTTCATTGGGCGATTTGATCTGGAATCGGCTATGCATATGTGATTTAAAATTTCATGTAAAAATAATTGAGTTTGCAAAATGTGTTCCATTGTTTGAGCCTAAGGACATTTGAATGATAAATAATTAGAACCAATTTCGTTTTCTGAATGACTGCTGATCGAAATTTTGCGGACGGCAACAATATACGATTTGTCAGTACCGACCTAGTCTCTAAAATTCTTGATTGGTTTCGGCCTTGGGTCTCGACTTTGATTCCAAAAACTACGCGAGATGGTACCGAAACAGGTTTTCTTGTAAACGATGGGATTTTCACAACGAGATACGAAGTGGTTGACCCTCACTCGGTATCGTCTCGATTTTGACGGAAATATCTCGCTGCAGCGTCCAATTCATTGACTAATAGACTATTCAAAGTGCCGAAATGTAATTAGCCGTTCTGGTCCGCAGCTGACCAAATGAGTATGAAATCTCACGACTTATACATTAATATGAAAAATGTTATTATAATGAAAGTGGTTGTTGGAGAAGTATGTTGATAAAGATGCAACTTGTTATGCTCATTGAAAGCTATATGGCATCAGCCTGCTTGATGAAATTCCTTCAAACATTTTGTATCAAGTTTCTCATGATCAAGGCTCACTAGATTGATCTGGGCACATAATACGAATACCCGGTCTAACAATCCTCTCTTTCCCATTCCAGCAAGTTTTTGTCTCTCGGTAAATGCGTTCTATATCCCCGGACTGGGCTACTCTAGTCTCCGGATAGCCGGCGGACAACCGGCTAAGATCGAGGAGTATCCGTTCATGGCGGCCATCTACAAGGGCTCGGAGTTCATCTGCCCAGGCGCAATACTCTCGGCAAACTACGTCATCACATCCGCTTCCTGCGCCAAGCAGATATCCGACGACAAGGAGAGCAAATACACCATCTCCGTGGGCAGTTCCAAACTCGGCAATAACACGAGTGTTCACGCGGTAGATGCAGCTAAACCGCACGAGAAGTACGTCCAAGACAAGAGCTACACTCAGAACGACATCGGCCTGGTGCACACGTCGGAGGCCATTTCGTTCGGCGCCACGAGCCAGCCGATCGGGCTCTACCGCGGCAGCTTTTCCCGCGTCCAAGCCAAGGTCAGCGGCTGGGGTGGCAACAGCGAAGGTCGCATGAACAACGAGCTTCAGTCGCTCTCTGTGCCGATTTACCTCTCCAGCGAGTGCAACGGGCGCTATCACTACGTTGGCAAGTACATAACCTATGAGCAGATTTGCGCGGGAAACGGACAGCAGGGTCAGAGTGGGCTGTGCTTCAAGGACGAGGGCACGCCATTGATCATAAACGGAGAACTCGCGGGAATAGCCACGTGGTACATGAGCTGCGCCAGTTATCTGCCCGACGTCTACACCTGGATTCCCTCCCACCTCGAATGGATTATGGAGAATATTAACCAAAAATCGACAAATTCTCAGGTCGCTGACGCGATAATGCGCTCGAATAATGTTGAGAGGCGTACGAGGAGAGTGCCATACTTTTGAGTGGCCTCTCGCGATGATTAGTTCATACCTTATCGCACGAGATACTCATCAAGACTGTTATCGAGGTAAATGCTTGTAAAGGAGGACTGTTTTGATGGAAAATTCCTTGTTTGCTGTGAGAGTGTAGAAATCACGAAATCACGAGTCGGTCATTGTCTTTGATTGACAAATAAAACGTACTCGTGTCCAAGACTCCTCAACTTTGTTGAGCTGACTTCATAACCTTGGCGGTTATTCGGATTGACGATTGACTGCCCTTTAAGATCGATTGTTAGATTTATAGATTTTTTTTATAAAATGTTTTTTTTCACCCTTCCTCATATTATGTGAAACTTTGAATAATATAGGTAGCTTTCTTCGTCGGCAGGATTGGCTTACGTAAAAAATGTCTACGTGCACTATAGTTATGCAGATAAGAAACATGTTATTTTTATTAAAAGTAATAAATTATAAAATTCTTGAATCTCGTTTCACTCTGCCTAATCCTACTGCATTCATTCGATCACGCATGTCATGTGTTGAATTTGTATTCAGGATGAAAGAATGAACCACTCAATAGCGATGAAGTGCCTCCACATGGAGACAATTTACTCTCGTTCGATCGTGCGAGGCAACTATAGGTAATAATCCCACATTATGTATAAGTAAGACGGAGTTGTTGCATTAAATTTGAGATGAAAGTTCCAACTAGATCTGGAGAAGGAAATAGAGATTAAATCATATTTTAGCTGCTTTTATCATTATTCTGTAATGCAAGCGTATGTCGATGATACCGTAAATGTCCTACTATAAGACATGTCTTATAACTTTCTCGGGTCCCAAGACTTGCCTTACGTTCGGGTCAGGGCTTATATTTGGGAGAGGCCTTATATCTTTTGAGGAGCCGAGACCATACACTAGCCGACTCTCTGACTATAAAAATCATTTTATCATTCTAAAAGTTTGAGTAAAAGCATGTACGTGAAAGATTCAAATGATGTGAGATGTATACAAACAGCTCACGTGACATAGGGCTCATATGAGCACGTGCTGACCACGCTCATCTTCAGGAATGTCTTATATACGGGCTGGGGATTATTTTCGGGGCGGTCTTATATTTGGGCTAGGTCTTATAACTTTGTGAACTTGGAATTTGACCATTATGGCTTACATTCGAGTATGTCTTATAATAAGACATTTACGGTACTAAAGATGACTATGAAGATTTGCTTTAAGGGGATCCCAAGAATTTTTTGAATTCATAGTAATAGAAAAACAATAAAATTTTGACCTCAAAATTATTTTTAGCCAACGATTAAACTGTTTTAAACAGTTCTTTAGCCATTTTTCTGGGCTCAAACTAATATCAGAGCGAAGACTCAAGCACTTATGGAGAACTCTACGTGATCTATTTCCAAGCGAAACCATTGATTGTCGCTGAAGTAAGTTATTGCAAAGAATTAAGGGAAGGAGAAGCTCTACTTTATCGACATTCCTCATAAATTGATTAAAAAAAAAAAAAAACAATATTTCGAAAAAGTAAATCCAAGCTGCCCTGCCTATCGGTAGAATGAACCACTGTGTAGAATTTTGAAGCGATCCCTTGGAAGCTATTGGAGTGATTTTAACAATATGTTCGCACCATAGTTCAAATTTCTCCAAGAGCTTTGCGCGGACCACTCTAAAATTTTACACTGTGATATATTCTGCCAATACGGCGATCGGATCGGGACTACTTTTTTGAAATATTGTTTTGCTTTATTTTAAATAAATTTATTATGAATGTCGGTAAGGTAGAGCTTTTACATGACCTTATCGAGGAGCCTACTCACTCTACCTCACTTCGATAATTTTTGCATGGTTTCAATCAAAATGACGGGAATTCATTTTTCAAACATTTTCGTAATCATGATAAGTATGCCGGGGTGTGAGCTTGAGGTCTTTTCCAAAAACCATTGGCGTGAATTTATTTTACTCATAATTCGTGCCTTGAATTTGAATAGCACATGGTATGCCAAACTTGTATATAATATTAGTAGGACAAGGATTGAGGTCCAGATGTTAGCATTTTTAAAAATATTCTAAGGAGTTTTCTATGAGTCCGAAAGGAGGTATACTCGAGATATCTATACCGTAAACCAGGGTAACTTTGGTCCACTCAACGACTTCAGCGCACTCTGGAAACCCATGCAAAGTGACTAAAAAATTCAGCCTCTGTCTAAAGAAGAATTTCCTGCATGAGTTCTCTCACCAGTGCAAAATGAACCTCATTCTCCAGGGTGGACCAAAGTAGCCCCGGCTCACGGTACATAAACATACTCACTCCTCCGTTTTGCGAAACGATTGATGTGACAGTCACGATATTATCTACGATTTTTCAGCGTACTTTCAAATAAATGAAAGCTAAAGCAATCAAGTCTAATCTTCAGACCGAGTTATACCTAACTATTTTACGAAGATAAAGAATATCGTGAATTTGGGTTGAAGCCTATAAGAACGGCATTTTCCTCGTGAAATCGTGATTCATTAGCTCCTAGACGTTCAATTCGATGTGTCATTTGTCCGATGTTGGTTCTTTCGGTTTTTTTTTTGAAAATGAGATTCAATCCAATCTGGAGAGATGACTACCAATCGAAGATAGTCGACATCTTTAGTGATGATTCAGCTTATTAGAACGAGGCTCGATCTCTTCTGACCTCACCAAGACCAGCAGGTTCGAATAAATTTGAAGAAATCAAGAAAATTTCAACCTCAGAGATTTTTGTCTGGTGCCACAATTAGATTGCTTCGAATAATCCTTTCTCGACTTTTCTTGATTTCTTTCACAATCAGACAAAAGATCCGAGTGTTTTGAGTTCGCTATCCCATCTACTATTATCACATGATACCGTATTCTGCCAAAAAACTTTTTCTTCTTTCAAAATATCAAAATAACCGGTTTTGAACCAATTGCTCTGCGCATGGATCTCAAATCCGGCTAAGGATATCCCAACTCCACATAACCATTGCTTCGAAAGATCACTAAAAAAGTTCCCATAATGCGTGTCGAGCTGCGGCAGTTTCGATACTTATCATATCCAAGTTAACACAATTTGAAGAAGAAATCTGACGTTTCCTTTGATCGAGGCCCGGGTTTCCACCTGTAATTTGTATTCTGTACGTCTTTCATGAAATTCGAATTACTCATCTTCTAAGTACGAATTGAGACTTAAATATCTTGGCTCATTTGCAGCTCTTTCTACACCCTTGCAAGTATCGTAACTGGGTTTGCAATGAAGTGATGTGGCCCAAGTGTGAAGATAGAAGAACGGAAGTGGACCAAAGTAGGCCACTTTCTGCCACCCTATTTTTCGCTTCTTTGCCAGTCACGGAAATTCTCCATGGGCACAGATGGAATTTTTTAGTCACTTTGCAAGACCACGCAGTCACGCCCGGCGGAGCGAGTTGTTGAGTGGCCCAAGCCGACTCACAGCACCTTCAATCTACAGCTTTTTTCACACTCTTTCAGGTGACTTGAGTCCGATTGACATGTTTTGAATTCGATGTGAGGAAATAAAGGTAGGGCGACAATGGGCACACTCGACTTGTTTCGATAATTTGCTTGGAGAATTGGGCTGAAATCTAATTTAGCAGTTCGGGGGAAAGCTTCTCAGAAAAATAAGACAAGCAAGTGTGCCTAACTTCTTCCGACTATTTTTGTGTTATGTATACATAACTACATACTATATATAGCTTTTGAATGCCTTGATATTTTCAACGTATCTTAGCTCATTTTAAAGATTATTCCAAACTCTAAAAATGAGTTTAGATTCTTTCAATTTCGACAAATAGGATCCGACTTATTACAGATTTATCGAATAATGGAGCACATTGTTGACATCCAAATTCGACGTGAGTATCTTCGCTGATTCTGCGGCATTTTCATAAGATCAATTTTTGATCAGGTGAGAGCAAATTCATGGGTAAGGTGCATGATGGCAAATTAGGCAAACTCGACCATTTCGTATTCATCTTATAAAATCATTGTGAAAACGGAACTTGACACCATCAAAAGCATTTTCAAGCATTTTCAACATGTAACAAACATGAAAAAGATGCGCGAGAAGATTTGCGAGTGCGCGTACTCGACATCTCGAATGAAGGATTATTCAGCCGAACTCACCTTACGAAGAAAAGTATCTAGAGCAGAAGATTGGACATTTTAAGAAAAGTTGAAAAATCGACTCAAAGCTAGCTACCAAATGCGAAAAGTAAGGGAGGTATACTGAATGGGCCACAAAACCAATCTTTCGTTTACGAAAAAGTACAATACACACAATGACAGAGATAGGTGTATCGAGTTCAGTCACCACGATGAAAATTTTGTGAAGAAAATTGAGTAAAATAATTGTCACATAAAATCTATAGGTCTTGCGAGACGGAGAAGGACGTGCAAAAGGATAGGCAGATTGGAAGGAAAGATGTAAGCAAAATATCCCATCACGAACACAATACTGTTTCTTATTTTTCTTTTTCTTCGAGAAAGCGAAAGACATTTCATAAAAATTCTACTAGACCAGGTCACAACACGATGATTTCTGCAAGGAATTGAACGATTGTTCTGTGATCTGGGCTTGGCGGTGCTCGGGTTAGGCCTAGCTCGGGTGCTCCTATGCTGTCTGCTGCTGTCTGATACGGGGAGTCGGGGAGAGAAATCAAACGCCGAGCGCACGTGCAACAGCAACAGCACTATAATGAAGATCCAGCGCCTCAAAAAAGTTCAAAAGAATCTTGGATTCTTCGTGAACAACTATAAATTTCGCCAACCATATCAAGTATTGATTGATGGAACATTCTCACATGCTGCACTTGAGGTTCATTTTCTAACCTTACATTGTCCATTGTTGTGGGTCACTAAGATTTAATTTATTGCTTCAAAATCTCAAACGCTGGCTCTTTTCAGAATAAGTTCAATATCCAAGACCAGATGTCTAAGTATTTTCAGTCTGAAGTTAAATTACTCACAACACAATGTGTTATCTTGGAGACTGAAAAATTAGGACCAAAACTCTACGGGGCTATGCTAATAGTGAAGCAATATGCAGTTCACAAGTGCGGACATGAAAAAAATCCCATCTCAGGCTCAAAATGTCTACGCTCAATGGTGGGTCAAGATAACTCTTCTAGGTAATGACTTTTGACTGGGATAATCTCATAGAGTCAACATTTTTCCTAACTGTCTGGCTTTCTATCAGGTACATTATTGCAACTCAAGATCGCCAGCTCCAAGATCAGCTTAGACAAGTACCTGGGGTGCCAATAATGTATCTACATGGGAAAGCTCCCACTTTGGAGCCACCATCTCAAGTGAGCAAACATTTTGCTGAGCATCTGCGTAATAATATCGTGTTCACAGATGTGCAAGAGGAGGCTTTAAAATCTTTGAAGTTACAATCAGGATTGGAATCGAACAGTGAGATTAGACCAAAAAAGAAGAAGAAGAAAGGAGGTCCCAATCCTTTGAGTTGTAAGAAAAAACAAAATAAAACTGTAAGTGGCAGCTCCAATGCAAATATTGATAAAATTGCAAATATTGATCAAGTTAAGCAATCTGGAAAAGTTAGAAAAAGAAAACGCGTCAAGCTACCCTCACATATCAAAGAAGCTCTAAAGTCAGGTGTAATATAAACAATTGGAAGAAAGATCGAATCTCCAATTCACCCTCTGTAAATAAAAGACCATTTGTTACGAAAATGTTTAATGTCTATTTTAATACATCTTGTTTCATTTAGAGAATAAAGAATTTCTGCTAACTTTGCATTCTTCTTACTATTTGTGTAAAATACACACTTACAAGCAATGAGTGAATCATCATACATGTAACTAGTCAAGTTACAAAAAGTCATTAGATGTAGTAAGTTCTAAGTGATAGCTAGGAGAAAGCACTAAACGATATAAAAGGTCAAAAAATACAGTAAAAAATAATCATTCAATTTGAAATAATTTATAAAAGAATGATTAACATAAATTCTTCATGTACATTTTTCAATGGACAAGGACTCCTATATAATAATTTTTTCTTTAGAAATCGGCTCTCGATCCAACATTGAATAGCACACAGATACTAACTCATGCCACCAATAGGTAAAATAATGAGTTCAATATAAATTATACATCAATGACGTCTTTGAAGAGAAACTATCTCCAGTCTTGTAAGTATTAAATAGCAAAATCTGTCGTTAAAGGTCGTAATGCTTCAAAGTTCCCTATCAAAGTTTAATAACTGTTGAGAATTAAGATGACTTCAGAAGAGCTTCAGCTGCCATGGCAACCATTTTCAATCGCCGAACGGATCTGTGATTGGGATTTGCCGAAATGAATGCAGCCACTTGATTTTGTAGTGAGAGTAACACATTCACCATATGCTCCTGTGTAACTGGATCTGATGGGTCTAAGCTAATTACAGCTTCTTCTAGCCACCTGGTGACAAAATATCTTTTACCAAACTGAATATATCACGCAACTATTCTTCGAATTGGAAAATGTTTGCCTCAGATCACTCTTGTAAGAAAAAATCGACACTCTCTTTCTCTATCTTGTACCAATTAAAATAAGGACTGCAAATTTCGGATACAGGGAGTTGAGATCATTCAAGACACTAATTTTTTCGCCTAGGTACGCGGAGACACCACCTCTCCACCCGCTCCGGATAGGAAGATTCGTTGTTTCTGCACCCTGAGGTGGAAAAATAGTATATGCAACGCTGCGCGCATGGTCGCTTATGGCACGAGGGCCTTGGAACCCGATGGTCGACCCCTCGTGCCATAATCACCCATACGCGCAGCGGTGCGTGATATACTATTTCAATCATTTTTCCACGGACTAGAATCAACATAAATTTCATATTCCAATGATGAATCCAAAATAGATTTGGAATACTCAATTACGGCACCAGATAAACTGTATTTAATACGCGTAACTAACAAGCCAATAGTAAAGGCAAGGTCCTCAATTCAACAGACTTGAATAATCCAAAAAATGCATCACGCGTAGATTCTAGATAACTGAAAATCACATCACGTATTTGATGTCTTGCAATAAGGAGAACTTTTGAAACTGAGGACCTTCAAGTTGAAACTGGTGATAGAATCCGTAAACCTGAGGGCATAAACGTTTTTGATAAGAAAAAGTACATTTTGCTTCCATCATACCTGTGCTTGAGTTCAGTCCTGTGGCCAAGGTTAGCTGAGAGCTGCTGAACAAGTGAAAGCAGAACTGGCTGTTGAAGCACGCATCTGGAACCTTGTCCTGGACACGAGAACACACGGGCTGGGTCAGTGCTCTCGCAGACCATCACAACGAGCCCAAGATCACTAGCCGACAAAGCTTGCTGAAAAGCCGCATTCAGCTGTCCACGTTGTAAAAGTGACATAACACGCGCTTGTGCGTCAGCTGTAGTAGGGACCGCTAAACCTGGGGTAGTAGCTCTCGACCTGGAGAAAATGAAACCGAGATCACAATTTCACTGTACTTTGAAATTAAGATGGTAACTCTCCCGACACTGAGTTGACAATTCTTAGAGATCACGAGACTTATTGTGAGCACTTAGGCATTGATCGTATTTTGGGCAGAAAATCAATACTGGACCGGATATACTCACCTAATACCAGATATATCTGACATATGTTGTGTGAAATTTTCTCGGACCGAATCCCGCACACTTCTGGCTGTATTCTCTTGCATTGCACTCAAACCTCTCGAAAATTCGTTCTGCAATTCTTCGTGGATGAGTTTCGTCAATGCTTCACTCTGGAGTTTGTTCTGTTTTTGATACTGCTTGTCCATAATAGAGTCCACATTTTGAATATCTGAATAGCAGAATATATGAATAATTTATTAAAAATGTAATAGGCTCTTGTTTTTGAAAAGAAAAAGAATGAATGGTGATGTGATAATGCTGCGATCAATTGATCTCAGCTCAAACCGCAATTCATGAGATGCAAAACAGGATAACTGGATCAATAGATTGAAAAAGATTATAAGACAGATAGTCATCATTATACTCACATTCCCTGGTGCCAACAAAGAAAGCATCTTGGACTTGTTTGAACATATTTTGACAGGCTTTTTCCATACCAGGTAGGAGAATACTTGTGAAAGACTCTTTAAATGCCTGATCAAGAGCAGGTTTGGCAACACTTGATACTGTGGTTGCGACAGTATCACGAATTTGTGGGCCTGCTAACAACTTTGTTAGATTTTCCTTCACCGCTTGATCGATTTGAGCAACATCCACTCTTAGTTGACGTTTGAGAGGTTCAACTATTTCGTGTATACTCTTGGGAATAGTCTGCTCAATCTTTTCTTTCACTAGATGTTCCAAACTCTTAAAAAATTCGTGCTGACGAGCAGCTTGTCCAAATAGAGTCTGTTCAATGGTGGTGTTTTGTTGCTGAGCTGCTTTTGCCATAGCCGCTTCAACACGGGGAGTTTCTTGACGCAGTCTTCCAACCTGTTAAGCAACAATTTTCAATCAGAACAAGATGATGATTTTTTCCGAGTCGAATTGGTAATATTTTACAAATCTCCTACTCTTTAGAATGAGTAGAATCGTACTCATGACTTTGAACATGATTACTCAACACTTGTGATGAGAAGAATGTCAATACCAAGTGGAACTAATTGATTGAGCACAGGAGAGTGAAAGACCTTGATGAATCATCAAGTTTATTAATAATTCAAAGAAATGAACTAATTTAGCTCGAATATAGCATCTGTCCATCTTAATTAACCTATTGAAATGGATACGTGACTACGACGTTGCAGGAAAGTTACAACAATTCATATTTAGTTGTTGCCTCACCTCCATTCTCAGCTCGCCAATTTCTTGCTGTTGTTCTTGAATAACTTCAATTATTGAGTCAAGCTTGATTATCATGGCATCAATGTCATGACTTAGCTTCCACTTGCTTTGAGTGTCTTCAGGCACAACCAGAGCTGGTGTGGGTTCTTTTTTTATACTCAGTTGGCCATCAGCCATGTCCTCTTTTCCCTGTTCTTGCATAGCATTGATCGCGTCTTTGATTAAACCTGTAAGATTTTAACCAATTAATATAATCTTATGAAGTAAAGTTTATCCAATAGAACTTGAGATAATTGATATTCAAACAAGAGGATGAAAGTAGAATTTTGGACTTTGATAGTGACATACAACATTAGCGATGACAATGACTATGGAGTCTATGAAATTATGAAAGAAAGACAAGTTGATGTGATACAGAATAAAACATGAGTTTCAGAAGGCGAATAAATATTTCGACCTGATAATTTCTGAAAGCCAACACTCCGACATCAAGAATCATGCAAGAAAAGAACGTAAGAGAAATCACGGTGGAATGAAACCTTCTGTGAATATAGTAGTGCTGTGCCATAGGATATCAAGTGTATTTAGACTGTTGAACTCACACATTGGAATTTGGGACCAATTTTCATTGGTAGAGACGGTGGGCTCAGTTTTAATTTCAGTTTCTTCAGGTTCAGCAAGAGAAAGAATCTCGCGAACCTCTCTGGATGGACTACTAGCACCACTTGGCAAAGCCTGTTCTTCAAGTTTGCTGCTTGCAAGAGGCTGATCTGCTGTGTTCAAAGCTTGTACAGTTTGAGCTACGGATGGGCTTGCTGATTCAATATTACCAAGCTGAGGACTACACGATTTTGAATCCAGAGCGTTTTCCTTCTTTGCAGGAGAGCTGAAGGCATCAGGAGTCATCAAGTTCAAGCTAGCACCGTGGTTCACGCTCAGTTCTGCTGCCTCCGTTAGGTTTGCATCGTCCTCACCATTATCACCTAATTTTTTTTCAAATTTGATTTGAGTCGTTCTCAAAGAGCAAATGAGAATGTGATTGAAGCTCACAATTGAGTGAGAATCAGAGTTCAAAGAGCTTATCATCTTTGTAAGCCATCTCTACATTACATTTAGAAAGGTATACAATGACTAATAGGAATTGATGAAAATCTTACCGTCATCGTCGTCAGTGATCCCAACTATGCCATTTATTTTTACTGTTCCGATATCGGGTAAGTCTTCTGAGTAATCCAAAGAATCATGCGTTATCGTATCCATCAAACAATTTCCGATTAAACGAGTGGGTGGCCTGAATGCAATATGACATTCTTGCAAAGACTTCGGTTGAACGAGATACATTCTTATCACTAACTGGTCTTCATTTTCATCATCACAGGAACAAAGATCTTCCAGAGATTCACTGGTAGGTCTTAGTCTTCTCTGGCCGGCGTCAACTATCGCGAAACTCAGAATCGGATAGGGAAGCAAGAACTCAGATACGGTATTTATACACGCCATTGCCTCGTCACTATCCTTGGAAATACTCAAAATGTATAGGACTTTATTGTATATATCTGAGAGAAGAAGGTATCCTGCTGCAAGATCAAGACTTGCTTTCAGTATAGGAGCTTTTTGGGTTAACCGTGTGGGAGCAAATTTGATGGTCTGTAAGCAAGTCCAAAGTTCACAAGACCATACTTTGAGTTCAGAATTGTTCTCACACCCAGTGATTGCGAATCTCCAGAACTGTGCGCTGAAATATTAATTCAAATTAATCTAATGATCAGGAATCTTCGACATTGGATGAGTTATGAAATACAAGTACATAATAGTAAATCCCCACTGAAGGGCGCTCGCGCATTCTGGGCTTTCGTACCATTGGATTCCTGAGCGGAGCAAGGAGAGCCAGCCCTCCGGAACCGAGATCAAGAGAACGTAATTTTCGTCTCGAGGGCTCCAAGTTCACGAAACATCGGTTATTGTCCAGAAGGACGAAACAATACTGATTGAATACAGGGTCGATTCAAGGAAACATGCCGTAGGATGAAAAAATTTGAATACCTTCCGCGATTTTAGGGGCGCAAAATTGATTTCTACATTACACATTGTAAATTTTTGAAAATATCTCAGAATACTGGAAGATGTAAGACTCACTCTGGGTTGTAATTTTTGTGATCATCAAGGAAAAACAATGACGAAATGGGCCGTCCATCATGAGGTCTCCACTGATGAAGGCATTTAGGTGGCTGTTGCCCACTTGATGAACCAATCAAATGTACTTGGAAAAACTTCACCTCTCCATCTGCACTAGCAGTGGCCAGAGCAGTACCATCGGGACTGAATGTTGCTTCAACAATAGTGCCTGAGTGTTGATCAATTTCAATCATAATACCAAGCTGGATCATCTCTGAGATTGTTGGCTAACAATGAAAGCAAAAATCGTAGCATTTATATAAACACATAGGAAGATTAGCATCAGAAATGCAACGATATATATTACACCTGGGGGTACCAAAGTGCTTACCTTGTTTGAAGAGTTGAATACACGTGAAGCAGCATGTATTGACCATAATTCAACCTTAGAACCCCGAGTAAGGGCTAAAAGTTTAGAAACTTCTTCAGCATCGGGTGCTTCTTCTTCCGGTATATATGGACACCATATAACTCTGTGATTCATAGGTGAAGGGTCATCTGCATCAACTTGCAGAATCAAATTGCACAGAATATCTGAACTTGTTGTCTCAATGGAATAAACAAATAAGCTTCCAGTGTAATCAACGCAGGCAAGAATAGGATTCGGAAGGTGAGCAAAGGCAAGATCCTGAATAAGACCTTGCATTCCCTTGATGAGAGTTCTCTGCTCAAATTCTTTATTAACAACTCGAACCATTCCATTTCCATTGCTCCCTGTTGTGAAGTAGATGAAAACAATTATCAGTGTGAATAAACCAAGGATTTTGACAGCTCTACAGTACGACTAACCTTTGATACCATACGCAAGGTATTTTCCTGATGTGTGGACAGCCAACAGCTGGCCAACATAATACTTGTGCTCCCAATTGAAATCAACAATATTTTTCAACTTCACCTTGGAGCTACCATGATTGTGATTGCCTGAAGAGGGTATTATGTTCACATTGTTGTTGATGATTTCAACTGTCTGATGGTCTTCTCGCCCATTGAATTCCCTGCTCACAGAGGAAGACAATTACAAAATAGATACTCAATGGCAGGTCTCAATCTCTTATAGTACAGTAAAAATCAAGAGGCAAACGAGGAGTTGTCAGGATGGTTGCTGTTGATACAACGCAGAGTTTTGACAAGTGGGCTACCAAGAATTAAAAATGTAAGCCACTTGACACGAACAGGAAATTTGAAAATGTAATTCTCTGAGTAGGAATGACAATAAATCAAGGAAGGGAGTGCAGGGGAGGGTGAATTAGAAAAATCAGATGCTTTGGAGTAGGCCAGGAGGAAAGATGACGAGATACGCAGATTCACTTACACAGTCTGCACGAACTGGCGGAGGTTGTCTTCGCCGCTTTTGATCATGTCGGTGCAGCCGGCGGCTCCTCTATCTGAAACATTATCGGGAATATTTTCAGGCGACGAGTCACGCGTTGAGCCCATCCCCAAGAGCCCAGTTATTGTGCTCGAAAAGGAGCGAAAAAGTGACATAACCTCTCAGTTCAGCGCGGGCAAACAAGTCCCGACTGGGAGCAGTTGGTTGCCGGACAAAGAAATCCATCGGACAAGAGAAACAATTCGATCGCAGATCTGCGAGCTTGAGAATTTGATACGGTGACCCTTGTTTACCTCGAGTACATATGTTGATCGGTCGAGTTCCTCGAAGTACGCCGTAGCAGCTACTCTTCGTCGTGCTGCACTGACTCACACTACTGTACCTACATCAAATCACGCTCACGTATTCGTCAAAAGCTGCGCTTTTCGGCATCGGTATTTCAGTAATTCAGTGACCGTCTGACCGCAGTGCGTGTATGCAAGGGTTGTGTTGTTTACAATTTTGGATCTTATTATTGCCTATGGCTCTCACTTGTCAACGTGAGTCATGCGAATCGAACCGTCTTGTTTTGTGACTGATTTGCAGCTGCATACCGAGATTCAAGCAAAGCTTTCTCGTTGCATCAAGCAACCCCCCTTGTCTCCGATTGCTCATCGCCGTGAAGGACTTTCGGTCAGCGTAAGTTTTGATCATCGAAAAGGTATGTACGTGGTTTTCATTATCTCATCGTCAACTTGATGGTGCTTATACCCGTTATGTTACGACAAAGTCGAGGACAAAAAGCTTTTCGACAGCTTTATCAAGAACCTTTGCATCTGTGACTTCGAGAAAATTCTTTTGGGACTACATCGAAGGAATATTCTTCCTCTGCAAACCTATCTACCTATTATGTACATAAATAACGCCGGTGGACTTTTTTGTGGCATTTTTTCGAGCGATCAATGGATTATACGAGGTTGAACCGATCCATTAGTTTTTTTTCTCCGAAAATTCCGGAATGGCTTTTGTGCCGTTTTGATGGTTGTGGGCCGAAGTCGAAACCGGAAGGGTCCAATTAGTGTGCATGGTCTGAAATTAATTTTCTTGGAAACTTATTCAACTTTTAACATTGATGCGTCGACGTTGCTTTAGGAATTGGGAAAGGAAATATTGAACACGACTATATCGGTAATTCCGCGGAAACTTATTTGATATTTGGGGGTCCAGAACGTGTCAACGTCAAATGAACGTTCTGAAGGTTTGACGATGGATGTTCCGACTTTGTAGGACATTTAAAATATGAATTCACACGCGCGCTGAGGTAAAACCAGAGCTGCTCGATTCTTATCCATAAGAAGATAGTTCGAGAAATCATCGTTTTTTAGCGAAAAATTCGCCTTTTCTGCGTCTCTTGTTTGCTTCAAAGCCACCTAAAAAATTTACTAGAGTCAATATAATCGACGTAAAATGCTACATTTTCAGAAAAAGTGGTCAGTATTAGTGCCGGACATCACCCCTATGACTTACGCTATTATTTTGAGAGCATGACGCGGATTTTTCCATCGGAAACTTTCCCAAATAGATGATTGTGCATGAAAAACGGCTTTGATGTGCTTGGAAATCTGAAATTCAACCCTCCATTATTCGGGAAATAGAATTTTGGTGGTCAAAGGATGTTACAAGTGTTTTGTATAATGCAAAAAATTATCGAGGCCGCAAAACGCCGACAGATTAAGTTCGCACCCATCTTGATTATAAGTTAATTTTTTCCCTATTTTTTGCTCGGAACATCAGGCGGTTCACATCATATACTTTTTTATGAAAAAGAGTCAAAGTATACTCATTGTTCGTTGTTCAATATTCACTATAATACGATGGTAGTGTTAGGAATAGACCCCACTTAGACATGAAGATTGCCACAACGTCGATAATCGGGGGCTCCGGTTGCAGATGAAACGTAGTTGAGAAGGGCGAAATCACCGCATACGTATATGGTGAAAAACACGTTGTAATATCCGCCACCGGGGCGATCCCCCGGGGTTGTGGAAACGCTTAATCCGATCGTCGTGATTCACCAGTGTATTTGGAAGTTGAATTTCCTTGCGCATAGGGAAGGTTTTGCAGCTCAGAAAAACTGTTATCTTAATAGCCAGAGCAAATACGTTTGAAGTTATGACATGTTGTGATCAATATGTTGAAAGCAAATTGAAGATGGATTATTGTTTCAAGATTAAGAGCATTCAAAAACCTGCATGCTTGAGGTACGGGATCGCTCAACGATCCGCCCAATCTTCATACGCGTTCAGTGGAACTTTGTTCACTCGAACCTCCATAATCCACGAGCAAAGCTTCGAGTTAGAGAAAATATGAGTTACCGAAAATTCGAGTTATCGAAGAGGCTTTGAAATGAATCGAGTTAAAGAAGTTTTGATCGAGAAGTGTTTTTTTATTCATGAATCGTTCTCTATTCAATACTACTCATAGTTACAATGAAAGTAAATGAATTCAAGTCAATGCTACATGAAAAATAATCAGTGGTTTTTTTCTGAATTAGGTTTTGAGCATTGCATTTATCAACAGTAAAGTTCTATTTCTATGATCGCTGGATGGACAAAGTTTTTTCAGGAATGATAGTGCTAGTCAAAGAAATGCTGTTATCACGACAATGTTTGAACCGTTTCAAACTTGTTCCATTGTCATTCGGATACTCTGACTCTCTCTTCTTCTTGCGAGAACAGTCGCCGCGAAGCGGAGAACAGTCCCTCGCTGCGCTCGGTCGACAACACGTCCTACGGCCCGAACTCGCCTTCCGCCTTCGGTAATGTAATCTATTACTTTATGACGCGGCCTCGGAATGTGTCCAATACCGCCATGACATAGGCATGCGGAATGTTGCATGTTGCGAATCATTAGCGACTGAGGTGACGTTATCAAAAACAACGCCGTGCCAACCCCTGGCAACGTTGCGCAATGAAGAATATCGTAACGTTACCATGGGAGATTCCTCGCCTTTGTGTTAATATGTGTAGTGTGCAACGCATGAGGTCAAGTTGCCGATTGGACACTCGGGCTTGGCAATTTCCGAGGATATCACACTTGTCGTGGATAGTTTATCGACTCGGATTCGATGAAGTATACGTATATAGTATTTCACATTGATGGTTGAGTTACAGAAAAATACGTTTAGTTTTCGAGTATCAAGACTGACCTCCACTCTAAATGTGAGATAGGCGAATGGCCACTCTTTCGAAATATAGTTTTCATTTCCACATTTGAAAGAATGGTATACCACATTCAAAATAGTGGACTAAAGACCCAGAAAAAAATCTGGCATTAATCTACATAAGAATCAGTGGTATACCACTATTTGAAATTGTATTTGATTGTTGGAAGGGAGTTTAGATATGAGTCGAGTAAACTCATCTCAACCAAGACATAGAGATGACTAATTTGATTTGACCCGGTCCGAACATCTCCACTATGAGAGTTTCGGACTCTAACCCAAAACTTCCTCATGACCTGAAAGACGGTGTAGTACATGCAAGGTACCTAATGCAAGTTCTGTCTCGGGATCTATTTTGGAAAAAAATTGATTATAATAAAACAACAATTCTAAACCGTAGTTCAAGATCTACAATTTCAAATAATGCTTGACCACAATTTCAAAATGTGCCTAGCCACTATTTCAAGATGTGCCCGACCACTATTTGAAATAGTGGTTTGAAATCTACTATTTCAAATAGTGTCCAGCCACCATTGCAACGTGGACGAGTTCTCACATATTGAAAAAGTGGCGTACCACTACTTCAATAGTGGAATTCCATTATTTCAGATTTAGCGGTCAATTATTCCTCGATAGACTTTTTCTGCCAATACTTGAAACTGAGGTGACTTTGGAATGACCGGGGTGACTTTGGAAACTAGATAGTTCTGCTGTAATCTTTGACTAGGCTATTATTGAGCATCCTGCGGGGGTTTGTTTTGCAGGACGGTAGTCCAGCTTTATAGATGCTACTCAACAATATGTTGTAGGACGAACCAGTCAATCAATATTAGAGCAAAAATACCAAGTGTCCAAAGTCACCCAGAATTTCCTAAAGTCATCTCAATTTACGGTATCTTATAAGTTATTTGAAATATTCAACATCATTGACAAAATTTAATATTAGAGCCTGCTTGAAATCGTATGTAGCCCCCTGCGGGCATATCCGATTCAATTCGGGATCTTTTCCTTTGATGTTTCTCGAAACTAGATAACTTTGATTTTGTATAGGATCCGTCTTTGTCATGATAGCAGTAGCATCTGCCTTCTTCACAAAACCCTTGTCCGACGTAAATGCCATTTTGCTTCCCAGCTCTTAGACATCGATTATAACACTCGACATCGTCAATTGGTTCATCGCCATCATAGCAACTAATTCTTTTACGGCTTGCATTCTCGTCATTTGACGGGTTCACTGAAAAATTATATAAAATATTCAACACTCATTGCAAGAGGAAATTACGTATCGACTAGAACCAAAATAATCACCACTAGAGCAGGACTGTTCGGGATTCGATGATATAGCTGTTGCTATCGGTAGGTGGCAAGGTTGTTCATCTGGTGACGAGTCTGATGGAGATTCCGATCTCCACTGCTTGGGCGTTACGTCTGGGAGTTGAGCTGCCTCTGTTTTTTCTTCTTCTACCAATGAAAATTCATTGAAGTCTTTCGGCCATGCCTTGAATCGAGGGGCTTCGTTCAAGGCGTCCTTTTTTGAAGTGGATGTCAACTGTTTCAAAGTAAGTTCACTGACAGTGGTCACTGCAGAAGTTGCAAGACTAGCGTAAATGTGAGTAAAAGAGCTTCCGGAAACATCCCACAAACAGAAGCAGACGTTGTTAATACACTCCCCTGTCAACATCTTGGGATGTCGAATCAGTTGGCAGAGTTTATTGCATTGATTTTTATGAA
The DNA here is from genome assembly GCA_030522705.1 of Eretmocerus eremicus. Lineage (NCBI taxonomy): Eukaryota > Metazoa > Arthropoda > Insecta > Hymenoptera > Aphelinidae > Eretmocerus > Eretmocerus eremicus. The sequence goes on along the minus strand of JAPYYZ010000070.1, from coordinate 3,292 downwards.
TATAGTCTCCATCAAAGAGACAATACTGCTCATTTACGAGTTCTTCTGACATGTATCCTGCAACATAAAGATCTGGGCTCAGGAAACGGGCTATTTGAGTCCGCGCAAAGCTTTTTTCACGCGTACTGCTTTATTGCGGACCCTCGCGCACACACGAAAGTATTGGAATGTCAACTAAACGTTTTGTTCTGTAAAAAATCTTGATCAGAAGTGTTTCTTCATATACACAGTATTTGCTCATTCGCAGTTTTGCCCAGTTAGCGACAGAGCTCTTTAGGAGTTCTTAAAGAGCTCTTGAAGAGCTATGGATGAGTGCTTAAAGAGCTCTTAAAGAGCTCCTAAATGCGCCACCGGCAAGAGCTCTTGAGAGGCTGCCGGACTGCCCGCGAAGAACTCCTAAAAAGCACTTCAAGAACTATTTCAGAGCTCTTGAGAGCTATTTGCATGGACGAAATTTTATTCAAAAATATTCAAATGAGCTTATTCACTGTCGCAAAGAGTTCGCTAAGAGCTCTTTGAGATTTCTTCTAGAGCTATTGGGAGCTATTTCTATCAACTGGATTTCATTAATATTTATTTGTTTATATGGGAACGTTCAAGGAGCGTATTCATGCTCGAAAAGAGCTCTTCAAGAGCTTTTCAAGAGCTCTTGAAGAGCTCTTGAAAGCTGTTTTCATCGGCTGGATCTCATTAATACTCATTTATGTATGGGCATTATCGCGGAAACTTGCAGATTCCATGGAGTGATCTCGGGTTTCGACAGGAAAGCTCGAAACCACTCCATAGAATTTTTTCTCGGGATTTCTATTGAAATATAAGTGGAAATTAAGTTTCAGGCCGATTCATCGAGCCGTCTCTTTTATAAAGAACGATTAAGGGTCCAAATGTCAGTTTCATGGACACTTTCTAATTGTGTTTGGAGTAGTCTCTTGCCTCCCGTCCCAAGATGATAAGAAGGACCCCGACGGCAATATTTTTTCGTTGTAGTATTAACTAATTGTAAGTTAGACCAACCCATTCCCATAGGTTTTATGACCGATTTGCGTATGTAAAGGGCCCGAGCCATGTGCTCCTAGACATGTAACGGGGGTTTCTTGTGAATTGCGTGGACTCCCTGTTCTCCCGCCAAACGATTCCCAACATGTTCGGTAGCAATTTTTTTTTGGAAAAGTATCATTGGGTCAGATGAAATCTACGCGGGAAAGTTGCTGCATCAATTCCTAAGGTCGCAACAGCAATAAATGCGAGTCTACGAAAGTGACCAAAATCTGCAAGTTTCATCACAGCTCTGTTTATCAAATGAACTCTGTTCATATTCACGCGTCTGAACGCACAAAGAACTCATTATTGGAGCTCTTTAAGAGCTCGTGAGGAGCTCTTCAAAAGTTCTTTGGAAGCTATCTCAAACGATTTTGAAGAGCTTTTCAAGGCTCTCAGTAAATGTTTTCATTGGCTCAATTTTATTTACATACATCAATCTTAACGTGCGAGGAGCTCATTCACGTTCGCAATGAGCTCGCTTAGGGTTCCCTGATAGTTCATACATGAACTCGCAAAAGCTCCTCTGTGCATCGTTTTTGTATCGACCACAATACAAATCATATCCACGCTATTTGCTGACAATTACTTGAAGCTCAGGAAGATTGCTCGTGAGATTCATTGAGAAACATGTATTTCTCTATTGCACAATTTTCGACTCTATTTTGCTCATCAGGCACTAAGGCGATCGTGAAGTCAAGTTGGCCACAAATTGTCGTATTGCCTATAATTATTCGAGAGTTGTTACAAAAAAATGCGCCCTGCTGTGCATCCTTCGATACATTTCGAGATATATTTCTTGCTCGCATAATTTCTGTCAGACACCTCTCTGCTCGTTGAATGTGTCTCCGATTCACAAACGGATTTATCAGTGGAACGCACCTCTTAGCTTCGCATTACTTTACATAGATCAAGCATTATATTGCCCCGGCATGACTCATTGCGGTTGATTGTTCACTTATTGGATGCGGTTTTGTTTCAAACACCTACTCACCTCTGAATCATCGCGATTCCCAATAGATATTCACGGGGATATACGTGGAGGTGTGAAATCGCAAAGGCCCCCCATCAACTAGTTCCAGGGCTTGCCACTGGGTGGCGGCTGCCCTGTGGCATTTCGTTGATCCCTCTTGAGGTTAGTCACGCTTGAAGGATATACTTCGGCTCTCGACATTGATTGTTTCCAAGTATCATGTGATACATTTTGTTGGAACTTCCAGTCGGGGACTCACACCTTGGACGAGTTCATCATTTGATAAAGATGCTGTTACACTTTTCCGAGCATAAGTCCGAGCAAATGAAAATGCGCGCAATCGTGAATGCTAATCAACATCAACAACATTTGTAAGATATTCTCTGCTCAGTTTCTCTTTTTCTTTGTTTCACTGCAGGGTCTCTATTTGGAATAGCTTTCAAGAGATCTCAGAGAACTCCTGAAGAGTTCTTTGCGAGCCACTTGTGAGCTCTTTGCAAACATGATAGAGCTCATTGTGCGCCCATATTAGTAAAGATGAATAAATAAAATTAGTCAGTAAAATCAGCTCTCAAGGGCTTTTGAAGAGTTGTTGAAGAGCTGTTGAAGAGCTCTTTGAGAGTCCTTCGCGGGCAGTCAGAAAGCCCTTTAGGAGCTCTTGTTGGTGGCCCATTTAGGAACTCCTCAAGAGCTCTCTGAGAACTCCTTCAGAACTGTCATGAGCTCTTTAAGAGCTCTTGAAGAACTCTTTAAGAGCTCTGTAGTTTGCCAAGTTGGTTATCAATCTAAAGTATATGAAATGATCAAGCATTGGCCAATTTCAAATGAGACCAGGCAGTGGAAATACTTTGGGTCTCGGATTTTTTTCTCCGCGAAATAAAATAAGCGTGCTTCCCCAAGTAAGAACGCGTGACTTGAAAAAGCATGGCATGTAAGAAAGGATATGAGTAATATTTGTCTCAAATCGAGAAAATCGCAAAAGACTGTTGAGATTTGAAAACATACGAAATAATCATATAATGATTTTGAAATTTGGTATGTAAGGCGCATCGACCATGTCCTATTTCTGCAGTCAAAAACTCCATTTCCATAACAGAGAAGTATTTATGCTACTTGACATCTATTTTTCATTTTCAAGATCTGCATTTTTCGTCAAACTCACTCAAATAAGACACTGTTTTCAGTTAGCGATTTTCACAGTGATATGGAAAATTTCAACTCCTTTCCAACGGTATGAAGAACCTCAAACCGTCAAAAATGTCTCTTATGTATTACTATTTT
>JAPYYZ010000069.1:0-28444 GCA_030522705.1 Eretmocerus eremicus | reverse complement strand
ACTCAATCGGTCTCTGGGACTAACTCTCGCGGACAAGCACGAACAATTGAAAACCCACGGAGACTGATCAATTGGTCGAAATTGCTGTCCGTATTTAAAGCATCGATTATTTTGCAATAATTTTGGATTTTATGTCATTCAGGAGTCACAATAGTGTGACTCCCAAGCTGTAGAATCCAATGGAACCATACGAGTGACTCAAGTGACTAAATTTGAGTCACTCGTCCAGTCACTCATTTGTGACTCGATTCCGTCAGCCAGTCACAACTGCAGAGCTCATCCAACCTGGTTTACATGGATTTTTGTGTAATCAAATTTTATGCAAGTGAAGACATCGTGCTTCTGGTATTACAAAATTGAAAGCATATCGATCGGGCCGTCAGCGTAGACGGGACGTCACAGTTGATAACGTTTACGGATTAAAACAACTGATAAATTCATAAACAATTAAGCGATGTGGATAGCTCATGTCAGAAGATTCATTCCTCTGGGCGATTGCCCGCGCGCTTCCTCTGGAAATCGGATGATTTTGGTAATTAAAAAGCCTACATTTTTTGCCGTTAGTCTCAATTAATTCGAGAGTTAATTGATAATGGTCATGAGTTGTTCTAATGAACAAAATTTGACTTCAGTTGAGCATCAAGTATAGTCCAAGAGCTCAAAGTTGAATTTTCAATGATTATGTTGCTGCAAAGAAGTGAATATTGGTGGATCATCGTGTTTCTTTTGGTGGGGGTCATTGACATTTTAAAGTATGTAGAATGATTGAGACGCTTTCAGTTTGACTCGGGGCAAGAATAATTGAATGCACGGCCGCGGGTACGCTTACATAACCCATAAGAGGGAGTGAAACCTGGTCAATCGGTGCTTCGCCGTACCTACAATCTGCATGTGCAAGTTACGCCCTGCACATCGTTCTCACGTACTTACCACGGCGTTGCTCGGCGCATTGACTTGCATAATGTGCAACTGGAAGCGCGACTCGAGCGAGATCGAGAGTTGGGCGCGCTAATGGTACATATATGAAAGAGACGCGCCGCGAGTATTATTGTGCTTTCACCCCCGCGGGGGGCGACCACTCGGAGAAGGCAAAACCCTCCTCTCTTTCTCACACCCACTAAATAGTCTCCCTCCACAATACTCTGTGGTGAATTTTGAAGAGCTGTAGGAATATAAGGAAGGAGAAGAGGAGCGGGCTCGAATCATTCGCAAGAGTAGCGCTGACTTATTACTGCGCTAAATTACTACCCGCAGCGCCAAACTGTGAGAAAGTATCGGCCTAATCGTTTTAAAAGGTCGCCGTATGCAGATTGCAGATTCCCCGCGACGAGTGTAATATTGTTTCGATTATTCTGTTGATGCGAACAAACACAGGCTTCTCCCCATTACCACCGTTACACGCATTCGCTCCTGGATTCGTTGGGAAACGCGGGATCTATAATTTTCCCTGTTTGCCAATCGTGTCCAGTTTGTCGTCCGCGTCGTGCCAGCTTGAGCTTTTTTTTGGTGCGTGATTTTTACATAAACTATAGTTCCTAGAAACGTCCACTGCGGACCACTTTGACTTTGAAAATGAAGAGGTAGATGCTACGTGGCTGCTTTCGCGTAGTTCAGTTTACACTTGCGTCCGTTTATGCAATTCAAAAACGAGCGGAGAAAATTTCGAATGCAGTGAACAAATCGCTAAACAGATACAATCCTGATGTATCAAATGTTCAATCTTGAAATCCTTCAATCCAATGAATCGTGAAAGTGTCTCGTCGGAATCCTCAGAAGCAAAAAACGAGAGTAAGATATTACGGTTCGAAACTAAAATCGACGAGACACTGGCAATCAAGGAGATAATCTTCGTGTCGAAATTTATTGTTGCTTCATCTTCAATGCATTCGGAGAAAGTTGGCATATTTTGTCGACTTCTCTTCCGAGATCCGCGTACATTTTGGAAGGTTATCCGACTATTGAGCAGAAAATGCAATGTTGGATTGGCTGAAGAATTTTCATCGAAGGGCATAAAATAACTCAAGATTCTCTATGTATTTCTGCAAAATTACAATTAGATTCGCTGAATGCAACAGGTACTTCACCAGAGTATCAAATAAATATGCAGATATTCGCTTACGGAATTTCAAATGTGTAGTAGCTAATTTGGGCGTGGATGCAATTTTCTGAAACCACCATGTAGTGGAATGTCAATCAAAACTGGTACGAAATAAGTGTATCAAGCGCCTCGATCAACATCTATGAGAAGTGACACCCGTTTTGCGTGTCGTTGTGTCATGATTACTGTAAGTAAGCTATAATCACAAAATTACAAGTACTCGTGCCATCTGGGGACCCAGTTCTGCATACTTTCACAAAACATGGTCCTTAGAAGAATGTTGCCATCATACAGTTTTGTAACTCTTTCAGCTGTATCGTTGAGGCGCCTAAAGACAGCCTCATACACTTTAATTATTACAGCGTGAAAGGTTAAACAGTCAAGCCCTAAAATTTTGAGACAAATATCAACACGAGCACCAACTGACAGAAACTGTGACGAATAACATCTTGGATCGAGAAGAAACGCAGTACCAGTGACTTGGACTTATGATGCAGGGTATAGCATTTGGATAATTGAGAAAACTAGTTGGTGAGGTTGAATGATAGAGTATCTATGGGATGATCATTCGTTATTCGATGTCACGCCACATATTTTCGTGACGGAAGTACGAGTATGTACCCAACGACTTGGTTGGGTTTGATAAATCATCCTTGAAAATGTTCGTTGAGTTTTCATGAATGCCGAGAAGCGCAGATAAGTATCACGAATGATGAATAGTTCTGCTGGTTGTGCATTAGTATAGTAATTTATACTCGAACTTATCCTGTAATATCTTCATCGATCAAACTATCCAGGGAATGAGAAAGAATCTCATTCACAAGAATTTACGGCTTCAAAAATTTTATCAGTATTGATTGAATGCTATTCGATTCAACTTTTCAGCCATTATTAATTATAGCAATGAGAACAAAATGTTCCAATTCTTCTTTTTTTGCGTGCGAAATGAATGATAAACTCGATAATTGCTCTGAATGATGCCACCCTACATTATGGGAATTCAGAGCAAACTCATCTTGACCTTGCATGGACGTTCTTTTTATCCAAATGGTATATCTCTTTTTGATGTAATGGCCGAAAGAGAATCAAATTCCTCATCCTTGTAAGACTAAAAAAGTCTTGACGAATCTCTTCATTTGATCGGAGTTCTTATTGAGAGGCAATATACGAGACCCGCTCATTTGAATGAGATCTTCTCTCATCGAATGCCGTAAATTGTAGTATCACATCTTCATACGATCCGTAGCAGCAAGTTTGTTCTGAGAACCCGTTACCACAAAGTTTTGAATGGGATATTTTGAGGCAGCATACAATCAGTGCGTCGTCGAGATCAACTTATTATCGTGTTATGCGCCTAAATTGTTGAGTCCATCCCAGCTGGCCCAAATTCGTAACAACGCACGTCCACACAAATCCATGTCCCGGGTAACTATCTTGTATTCATTTTACACAATTCTGCAGAACACTGGGGCCCGCAATAAGACACCTGATTGAGATTGAAAGACGCAGAATGACTTGGCCGGCTTATATCAGCTACCGTCACAACAGCAGCCCGAAAAGGCAACAACAAAAAGTCTCGAATCCCTTTGAAATGGCTTATCATCACTTTTTGTTCGTGCATAATGATCGGGCGTGCGCGCTCGAGGCTCACAAAGCAGCCCAGCAACACTTGTAATAAAAAGAGATAATGCAAACGTGCGAGTTGCAGTATGAGCCGCGCTCAAATCATTCACTCGTTCGCTGATACGATAGCGGCTTTGTTGCAATATCCGTATACACGAGCAAGATAGTATAGCCGACAAGTTTTTTCCGGCCGACAATTTTGACCGATTAGCGCCAAATTTCTCGCGAGCAGCGCTACCGGCAATCGCTGCGCGCGTGCAATAATATTACGCAATTCGAGCTGGACCAGTCCGCATGGGGCGGTTCTGCGATTTGCAATACGACCCAAACGCTGAGGTTTTGTAGGCTCGCGCGCGCATACGAGTGTATCTTACCTACGCGACAGCGAAGAAAAATTCTTCAGCGCGGAGCTGCACGCGGCTGCAGCGCGGAAATCGTCAGAGTGCGAGGAGCCAAGTATCGGCTAGCGGATCTTGGCGCAGCCATAAGGCAACTCGAGCTATGCTCGAGCAGTGCGAATTATTCTAGATGAAGATGCATGGAATAGTGGCACGCTTTGCAGCTGTTGCGTCCGTTTCCTGCGCGCGCGCACACGGCTGCAGCGCTCGAGCAACGATCTATATTCGGCACCGCAAAACTCGCTCGCTCTGCGAGTTTTCTCAAATTTTTCGCGCCTACAATCATATGGGCTCTTGTAACGAACCCGTGCTCTCGTATTCCGAGTGGGACTTGGATCGCGTTGACGATCGCGCTCTCGTGTTTCCGCGGCGCTCGGGAGATGGGCGTTTCCGCGCCAGCAGCCAGTAAGTCACGCGATCCGAGGCCAAATGACCCATATAAACTCGGACGCGAGTCACCGTGCTAACTACGCTCTGCGTGAGATGAGTTCATTTTTCACCAGATTGCACTTGAGTGTGTGGACACATCTACGAATATGACAAACGAATCTGTGTGCGACCATATTCAAAACTTCACACGAGTAGAGGACTCTAAAAGGCTCTATCTCATAGAATAACTGGAGAGCTGTCCGTAAAAAACTGTATAAGATCTACTGATGGGAAAAGGAACTATCTAAAGTTTTTTGGTCACAGAGGAACTATCTAAATACGTGGTTCCTTTCAAAATCTTGGACGATTTTAAGTAGTTTCTTTCTCTCCAAAACATTTTGGAAGTCCCATTGTGACCACAAAATTTTGGATGGTTCCTGTTTTACCAAAAAATTTTAGATAGTTCCTCTTTCCATTAGTAGATTTTAAATAGTCCCTTTTTCCATCAGAAGATTTTGGATAGTTCCTTTTTCCGCCAGAAAATTTTGAATAGTTAAATTGTGAACAAAAAATTTTGGATAGTTGTTTTCACAGAAAATTTTAGATAGTTCCTTTTTTGCCCAAAAATTTTAGATAGTTCCTTTTTACTCTGGGCTTCTGATTTCATTCTCTCGAAAACGAGATCGAACTTCTCATTCTCTCAAAGGTCAAGATACGGCTTTTTAGTTTTCAAGGAATCAAGTTGTTAAAAACTTGCATACCCTCATCTTTATCCATTCCCCCAAGTATTTCTTAAGACGAATTGGCTTGATAGTAACAAGAGTTGTTGTTTTCATACCCGCGTATATCAGAATTTCCACGATAGAAAGGATAAAATTGATAACCCCACAAGATACGTTTCCAACTTTAATTTGTATCGAAGCGGAGCAGTCACTTTTGAGTGTTTTAATGTTTTGAATGGAATACACCACCAACTCGCGTCTTCCTTGCGTTAATTTTTTAAAAAGAATTCACCATAGATACATAACTCCTTGCTACCGTTTGCTACTAGGAAATTTCTCACTACTGCGTTCATCGAGGTCAAGCGGCATTATTAGCTTTAATCACATGGTGCATTTTGTAAGATGCTTGATATGCCTATGCTTGTTACAGCTCGGCTGCTTTCGCAAGACCATAACTTTTGGTAGTCCCTCTCTCGGATAAATTATGAATCGTACGTTCATCCTACGTATGCCGATAGACTCGTAAGATGCAGCTTGTGCTGTAATCGGCTGGAGGAAAAAATCGTTGCAGGTGTCGTCATCGCATCCGTAAAGAGACGAGAAAAAGAATACAAAACAATGCAATTACGAAGCTTGCAACATTCCTGATCGGTTCTCTTCGAGGTGCTTGACTATCTGAAACATGCAATTTTCATGAATGTGTTTCTGACGCACGACTTTACGAGTATTCCAAGTGTTCAATTGTGGAAAAAGTGGGATAAAAATCAGACTATGCTCTCAACGCATAATATGCTCTCGATTGATTACCGACCAAAGTCTCTGTGATTAATTTTTCAGAGAACGCCATGTAAAGTATGTTCAACCAAATTGGCTCTTACAATGTGGAGAGGAGATTCTTCTGAATGAGAATATCAGATGTAAATATGCATGCCTCGGTGGGCGTGGGTATACTCTACGACTGTCAAATGAGCCAAAGGTTCATTGACTCGACGCTAATCTGCATTTATATCAATGCACTCACCAGTTTCTGCTCTCGCCTATGATCATGGTTTCCATATATTTTCCTATATGATCGCTTAATCAATAGTATTGAAATTCTTATATAAGACTTAAGCGTGTGAAGATTCATAAGTACTTAAATAAAATTATGATAAAAATAAATGAGGCATCGCAGTCATATCAAAATGGCAGTGTTAATCGGTTTGAGTTGAATGTAAGATTATACTAATGTGCTTAGCTCGTAAGGATTTCTATGATTAGTCAAATTGATATTCCGCATTAGTTCTTCCTAGAAGGTACAAATCAAAGACTGAAATTTCGATTGATTAACTTGCCCACGCCAACCTTGCAGCATGGCAGTATGAACGATACGTCCTACAGAGTCTTTTTATGTGTTTGGCCTTGTAATTACGCATCAAATATCATGGATAGGTGTAGAGAAGATACTGCAATTATCCTCTGAAACCTGATAGTGCGTGTGAATTTCCGTGCCACGTGCATTATTTGGGTGAATAGCGTCACACGAACAATAATAATTCAAAAATTCCGATTTGAAAATAGTTTCATGTATTCTCGGATATGAATCGATTGAGCAACAATGGGATGATGATGGTGGAATCAATAAGCCACACTGAAAATCAAATTTCGCGTAAAAGTTTCCACAGAGAACGTAATTGGATTACGTTTCTACTAGCTGATTATTCAAACGACCCAAAATGTCCCGACCGTCGTCATTTCTTGCGTATTGTGCTTGCAGAAGGCAATTACATGGATGATTCCGTTGAAACTGCACGTTTTTGACTTAAAAAACGGTGGAAGGAGAGAAATCGTCTAAAATGCATTTTCAACAGGAGCCATCGGAGGCTGTGACAATCTGTTCCCAGTGGCGATTTATGTCATTTTAACGCTATTTTCCCCGGTTTGCCCTTTCAAAAATGTTGTGCCACATACTTTGCGATGGAATACACCATGGAAAAATAGTACACCGGGAGTATTATTCGATTTTCCATAGTTACCCGCTCCGGACAGTCCGTTGTGCAGTTTCAACGGAATCACCCATATATGTTTAGGATGTCCATTATTTTTCAAGTTGAATCCATCGACTTCTCCAACCCTGAGTGACCCTTCTCATGGATTGGAGAACTGAAAAAAACACTGACTCCGTGCGAGGACATGTTACTAACCCGCGCCGTAGATCGTAGTCATATCTTCTAATTCAATATCATGTAAGATTTCATTATGAAAATTCCGATATGAATATTCTATAGGGACCTACACGGAGAAGGACTGCTGAAGAGACATTCAATGAGACATTCAAAATGTCATACTCAATCAGGTACAGAGGTATTACTTGAGCCATGCAAAATCATACAGATTCATAATTCTAAGATTTATGACACGAACATTGGGGTTTTTTGACCCCATGTTACATTCTTACTCGCCTCATTGCCTCTAAATGCCTTCAGAGCTTTCCACGCAAAGCTTTTATTGAATTTTGATCAAGACGCTACTTTGGACAAAAAATTCGTGCAAAGCCATAATCCGTAGATCAATAACAAAAAAAATTATCATTCTTGCCTGTCATGTGACTTTTCGGATTCTGTAAGAGTTTTCTTGATGAATTTTTTTCCGTCACATAATCTGCCGATAGGATTTATTTAATGGCAGTTTTCCTTATAAAGAATATTTCAGTCAATCGTTAATGATGTGGGTACTGGAAATATGCGTGATTTTCCGTGCAACTTTAGAATCCCCTCGTAGACATACTGATTATCAGCAATTCTTCCATCTACGATCTTTTCAGTGAATGTTTTCAGGGGCAAAATAACACTTTAATGTTTCGTTTCATGGTGTTTTGAATTAAGGAGCGTAATGGATTTCACCTCCAAATTCGTCGGGCTGTATGTACCTTTGCTTGAAGTATAAATCAAATTAACTTTCCTCTCAACAAAAAAGAAATTGTACATACAAGGGCCAATCAATCCAGCGCCTACAATGTACGTCAGGCATCACGAGTATTAACTATCAAGGTCACAAAGGCGAGCAGTACGAAGGACAACTTTTTAGGTGCGCAGGTGCTTCAAGGGAGAAATTGAGCGCGACGCGACGAGCTGCGCGTAGAGGAGAGTCCCGATGAAAGTGAGTGGATGAGGTCCGCGCACCGAAATTGGCGAGTTACAGCCGCGCGCGAAGTGGAAGGAATCCGCCGCCGCGAGCGATTCGCGGGCAAAGCGATGATCGAAAGCAACTTGGCCGATCGGATCGTGAGCTTTCACTGCAGTACACAACGCTTGGCTCGGGACACGCGGATGGCGTCGCGCGACTGCGACCTTGCGCTCGCGAAGGACGAGCATCACCTTGGGTTTTGCCGCGATAGCTTTCCACGGACGCAGATCGCGCCCTTCCCAAGGCCAGATTCGAGGCGCTCCGCGTGCAAGCGAGATGAAATAGTCCGAGCGAATCGCGTAACGCAACCTACATCCGCGCGCGCCGTGGCAACAGGTTGTCGCCGGTGAGCGCGTCGCGCGATTCCCGACCTCGAACTACTTCGCGAATTTCGGCGCAAGCCACCAGAAGCTGGTTGCAATGGTCGCATGAATACGAGGTCGCTATTTGATAGCGAGGAGCCTCGTCGATCGGTGCGGATCTGCGGATCGGAGTGGAAAGAGATAGTCGAGGGATACACCATGACCCCGAAAAATGGAATCGCTCTCGCAGTTGGTCGAGCGCGTCAAGCGCTCTTTATCAGAGCTCGTTTTAAAGTGCAATCGCTGCACTTGGCGCTTAGGTTCACGATGGGTGCGCAGAGATGAGTATCGCGTGCATCCAACGGCGTTACGAGCGTAAAATACTCGCGGCCAAATGTTCGCAAACGAGGCGGATGCCTACGATAGATCTCGAAGCGAGAGCGAGTTACGCAGGTGAGCATATGTGACCTTAACTACTCTTATTATTAAAAAAGTACGCGTAGTTGTACGCTACTTTTGGGCTGATTTAAGCCCGATTCGCCTACGGAAATTGCTTCATTATAGAAATTGCCGCGGAATAGAGCAGTGCGTCCGTGGCTTTCGTGCGTTGAATCGCACTCGCAGTGGTGACGAGCGATGCAAACGACTCATCGTGGTCTTGGGCAAGCGCTCACAGATGCTGAATGTGCTTCTTGACGCGATAGAGTACATTTGGTTACTATGGTAGGTATAGTACAATATACCCAGAGCATTGTTCGACGAACAATATAGGCAATACACGCGTACGGATAATCACGTCTGAGCTCATCGGTTTCCGGCGTGGTTCTCGTTGAATTTGTACAGTGATGAAATATCTACGCCGTTTTCTACGTGAAAGACTCATATATCCTTGTGGCACGAACCAAGGACAAGGAGTGATCGGCCACCACAACAGATTTGAATTCTAACTTCTACCCACATTATGCGATCTTGGAATGGCCCATCTGAAACTTATCGATCAGTAATCAACTCTCAAGAATAGTGGCGAAGTGAAGAAAATTCGCTAACCAAAAAACACGATGAGTATGCACGAATAGCAAATCACCGAATACCGAACTCATGTTCCCCTTAAACTTCATGAGTGGCAGTTTTGAATTCGTGAAGTGCATTTAATCTTCTGTGTAAGCTTTTCGGTAAACTAAATTGTAAGTTGCTCATAGATATGCATAACGAGATATGCGCGCGAGTCTATCGCATCCGCATTCAATGCCAAGTATAAATATGTGTAAAATATAGAGTGAATTTTTCCGGGTTCGATTTCCCCGCGGAGTGAAAAGAGCACGACCCGTTTTAGTATGACTCTGCGAGGCCCATAATTCGCGCGGTGGCGCTAAAAAGTGCACTCGCCGCTATCCGCACATATACAGCGCGCGCTCGCGAGAAAGCGGCCCGCTGCTCTCGCCCGCCGCGCGCGGAATAGGTTCGCGCGAGAGAGCAATACAACTGCACCGACAATGGGAGGAGGCTAGACTAGAGACTAGACCACTAGACAGTGTACAGGGGAGAAAGAGCGAAACTGGGCGATCGCGTGCTCTCGCCCAAGTGCGCGCGATTGTCCGCGCAATAACAAAACGCTGTTTTATATTCGCGCGCGTTTATATACGTGTGCATCACGAGTCGCGCGCGAAAAGAGCCCCGCAGCATGCGTTCTGTTTCCGAGCGCCCGCGCGCAACGGGATTGAATAGATAAGAATGAAATTCAGAGCTGCTGCTACTCTCACTTTCTACACTGAATCTTCTCTTTTCGAACGAATCACTTTGCGTCATGCAATAGGATGAGGTGATGGCTTGCGCTTCAGACTCACTTTTGCGTGACTCGTGAAGGAGCACTCGTTATGCTCCTAACGATACCCACGCCCGATAAGCTATGAGCATATATGAAACATAATTTTCCCGATATTGACTGCAGATTTATCTAATCAAGGTATGCCAGTGGTGATATCAATTGATCCGTTGCGTAGATATTCAATATTAGTCAGATGAATTTACAAAACTGAGTGAAAAAATACAACGATTTGCGTGAGTATCGCTCGTATTAAAAGTGTCATGAGCGTTTTTTAGTCAAGAGTGACTCCACACGGAATGAGAAGACTACATCGGAAAACGTGCAAATATGGGAAATTGTCCCATTTAAAAATTTCTGCATCTGAATTAATCCCTTGCAGGTGAGTTTTATATGCAGCACAAAGACGAAAATCTCGATAGATTATCCATTTTTTCAAATTTTGAATGATTTTTCATCAAGTCGCTTAGTCATGGAACTATCTAAAATTTTTTGGTCAAAAAGAAATTATCCAAAATTTTTTGGTCAAAAAGGGACCGTCCAAAATATCCTGATGGAAAAAGAATTATCCAAAATCATCCAAGATTTTGAAAGAAACCACCCATTTAGATAATTCCCTTTTGACCAAAACATTTAATAAATAGTTTCATTTTAACCAAAAATTCTTAGATAATTTCTTTAGAGCAAAAATTTTAGATAGTTCCTTTTTCCACTGGCGATTTTAGATAGTTCCTTTCTCCACTGGCGAGTTTAGGTAGTTCCTTTTTTCTCTGGGCTATCGATATGGTACAGAATTCAGAAAAATTGTCAAGATGATCGGAATCATTATGAATTTATTCTCAAGTTTCCCGGAAGTGGTGCGAAAGAAACTTTGGTAAACTAGATGAGTACCGCAGCTAATCAACTTCTCGGAGACGTGAAAACAGTTTGGAAATGGGTTAGATAAGACATTTATGAGTGTAAGCAATTTTCAAAGTCAACCTAATGCAATGTCAATGCACTTGAAAAAAGGAAAGGCTCGAGACGTCGCCAATACCCCATGCTGAAAGCGCCATAACAGGTCCGGCTGGATATTTGTTTTTCGTTCCACCCAAGAGCAGACATCAGCCTTAATTATTCAACTTGCACTTGGTGCATATGTCTTATCAGCTTAAAAGTAAGCGTTATACATAACTGTTAATGGGAACTTTCATGATTTCAATCGACAACCGGAAGCCTTACATCGATGAAAGTAGATTATTTGTTATTGGATGATTAAAATTAATCCTCAAACCACTTGGCGTGCATCTCAAACGTATCTCAAGGGAAAATTTATATATTTTGATTGAAATCTCGTTTCCTTCTCAAATTTGCTCATTTGCTATTCGTATTCGGGGCTCTTGACGATCGCTTCTCGTGTTATTGGAAACGTCTGCGTCAAGTCTCTGAGATTTAGACGAAATTGACTGTTGAAAACATGATTCCGAGTTCAATCTTGCCCAATAGCACCAAATCATATTTTTGGGATCATTTTGATTCCCGTAAAACTTTGATAAGATCCATAAATCCATGAATCGTTTATTACAATCTCTAACACGGTGATGTTCATAATTACCCATCGAAGGTCTTTCACGAATGTACTGATAAAATTTGATACAAGCGCGGGGGAAACGGTTTCCGCAACCCGAGTGATTTTTTTCAGTTCGAGCTAAGGTCCGAATTCAGATAATCACTGGAAAAACGCAAAGCAGTCTGTCGAAGAGAAAGAAAATCGATGAATTGAGGGAGCAATTGTCTCCTTTACACAGACAATTACAGAGTTTTATAACAGAAGTTTATGAAGCTCTCGAAAGTATTCAGTTCTAACTCAATTTGTAATAACTAAAATATTAATGTGCACTGACACAGGACTTTCTAAAAATGGAATAACTGAAAAAGTCCAAAGAATTTTTTTCCAACATGAGAATGGTGGTTTCAGGACAAATTATTAAGATTCCGAGTTTTGCGGGATAAGATAGTATTTCTCAATTCGAGAGCAAAGGTGTTAATTTCCGCATTTTGAATAATTTTTTTGGTTCTGGTGAGGGCTTAAATTGCCAAGAGATAACGGATAGGTTAACGCTCGTGTATGGAAAAATATTTTGAAATCTCTGCAAGTAAAAGTCGGCAAGTCACGCTCTCACGTTCGGAAGAGCCTAAGAGTTTCACCACGTGATTATTGAGAATGAGAGAACTATTAACGAAGAATTAGCAGGACATTGGTCATTTAGAATGTCATGAGACGTATGCTGATGCCGAATCATATTCATCTCAAATCTTCGAATAACGATAAAAAAATTGCACACCGGCAACATGTTCATCTGAGAGCTTATTCTACCATAATAAGGAAATGATGTTAGCGAGAAAAGATGAAAATCCTTTGACGACTCATTCTAACAAGTGGATAGACCTCGCCGCGGCGTTGGTTCCACACCGTGCAATCAACCGCGCGAGCTTTCAAACGGCGCAGCAAATGAAGGCGGAACAATTCACCGCAGCATCAGGCCGCACGGTCTCGCACTGCAGCTTCCGCGCTCGAGGAGCGCACAATAGCTTTTATTTTATAGAAGCCGCGAGGCAAAGTCGCACTGCATCGCGAGCTGCGCTTGCAAGGAAAGCGCTCTCTCGCGCACCGCGCCAACTGCGAACCGGCAAATATGACGCGAAAAAATGTCGCTGTACCGGCTCTAGCTTTAGAAAGTCTCTCCTTCTCTCTCGTTCTTTGATCCTCGACTCGGCCGAGCATACTGCAAGAAATACGTATGTCGCAGCCAGCTCGCCGTGAAAAAGTGAAATTCTCCAGGGCCAAATTCACCCGCGAATTCCCCGTGGCGTCGACCCCCTATCGCCATCGCACCGCGCGCAACGGCCGGGAAATGCACCGAGCGCCCGATGAGCCCGTGCGATTGTCGTATGCTCATTGCTCATACGGACGCCGTAGGTGTGCGCTGTGTTTATAGCCGGCGAGGGCGGCTCATTTATTCATTCTGGCTGCGCGCGAGTCGTGCCTGCGATAAGCGTGCACAGAGCTCCGCACGATGTGACGAGGAAGTGACTGCCGACGAGTCGCGAGGGACAGAAATCGGCCTCTCTCGATTCGGCGCGCCGCGTCGCATGCAGCCCTCGTCACGATGGGAGAAGGCGCGAGAATCTCAAGTAGTCACAGCGCGAGTTGGCCAGACGAATCGCTCGCTGCAGCGTGGCCCTGTGCCGCTCGCTGCAGCGTGGCCCTGTGCCGCTCGCTTTGCGCAAGAGCATTGCGCGTCGCTGTTCTGCATATTATGAGGATGCGAGAGCTGAGGAACCGCTGGCAGTGTATAGTCCGAATGTGCATGACCAGAGGCGCCAATGGATAGGAGCCTCTGGTCATACTTAAGGTGATTCGGGAGCCTATGTCCTCTCAAAACCAGTCCCGTTGAATGTGACTACAGTTACCGAGCTTCATCGAGCGATGCACGAGTCGGATCAAAATGATGGCACATTACACGCCTCTCTCTATCAAAGTCATGCAGTGCTACTCGAACAAATTGAGCGTTCAGTGTGCTCTTTTATATTCACGACAACTTATGCACGGGGAGAAAGTATTTCGACGGGTACGTTGAGAAAAAATACAAGTGAAGAGTGAGTAGAAATGGCTCAGAAATCACCATTCGTAGATATGCGTATCCTTATGTAAGATATTGAAAAGCTCGCGTCCCAATGGCTGCGAGACAGCGGCGTTGCCTGTGATTCAGTTACTCCCGTCTCTCGAACAGTCCGCCCGATGGCTCGCAGAGGTATGATTTTGCTAATTGCGCGTGGTAAATGTCGAGCGAGATCGAGCAAGGTGACGCAACGCTAAGCAAGGCCCATCGCAAGTAGCCTGTGCATTTTGTATTCGCGCGTTGAAT
The DNA here is from genome assembly GCA_030522705.1 of Eretmocerus eremicus. Classification (NCBI taxonomy): domain Eukaryota; kingdom Metazoa; phylum Arthropoda; class Insecta; order Hymenoptera; family Aphelinidae; genus Eretmocerus; species Eretmocerus eremicus. The sequence goes on along the minus strand of JAPYYZ010000069.1, from coordinate 14,037 downwards.
TACGCTCTGGGCATTGAATCGGACGCGCCAGCAGTCAGTTCAGCGCGAATTTCTCCACAGTCAGCTGTGACAGCCGGAAGATTTGTGGTGAGCCCGGAACGTTCGAGGCGTGCCGATCCGATCCTCGATAAAATAATAATACGGGCCGACTTGCGGTGGCATATCGCTCCGCGCGCAAGGTGCAATTACAGTACTCTCTCCCAACGGCTGCATTGGATCTGGAGCGATGAGAGAGTTTCCACGGAGTCATACGTGAAAATTCAACCTTGAATCGCTGTAGCTTGCACGGAGCTGCAGACAACGGGCAGAAGAACGACGCGCTTAGCTGGCATCTCGCTCATTACGAGGACACGTGCGAGAGGCCAATGACGTCGACGCGCCGCGAGTATCGCTCGGCAGATGCAGCGCGGCCATTAGATCGTACGGAGCCCGTGGAAAATGACGAGGGCACCGTGCATCTGTATACCGTTCTCACGTGCCGCTTTTCAGCTCACACTCTGTACGCGGGTAAGCTCTGTATACCCACTCCAAACTCGTGGCAGTGTCATGGGTAGAGAGAGAGAGAGAACTGTACACCTTTGCCGGAGCTTCCGGCGCGCGCTCACTCGCGCATGCATCCACGGCGGGCCGTATGCTCGGGAGCGCATAATTACACGCACGCAGGGACCCCGTCGCGCTCGAGTTTTTCCGGTCGCGGCGGAAGAATGCCGATACTGTGGCCCCCTTCGCGGGCGAAATTCGCGATAAGAGCCCGCGTTCGCCTTGCAACGACTGATTCTACGAGGTATATACGCGGGAGAGATTCGCGAGTGACGCGACCGTGATTTCCACAAAGCCTTCAATTTGCGCGCTGTTGCGCGGGAATCTGAAAGAGAGATTGTCTTAGTTGAATGAGGCAGTCGTGACGGTAGTTTTGAAACGCGCAGCCAAGAATGTCAGCATCCCATTACGCGAGACGAGGCGGAACGGCGACGAAACCGCAAACTCTCCTCGACCCGACCCACGCGGAGGATCGTCCTCGCCCACTTCTGTCCTCGCGGCCAAATAGACACAGTCGCTGCGCGACCTTCTCGATCCATTCCCATAAGCTGAAGAAGAGACCTGGCGCCTAGCTTCAAGAACTTTCCCGATCGCTCCTAATACACGTGTACCTCGGCGCAGTACCAACCGAGCGATCAAACTCTCGAGGACGGGTTCGGCGCAACCGTAGCCGGCAACAAATCGGTCAAAAACCGGCGGGCGCTTGCATGTGGAATGTGAAATCGGCACTGCATCCATGCACTCACCGAGAACTTGTCCCTGTAGAAAATCGAGCTGGTCGACATGGCTGCGTAAATGGGCGAAGCTGCTGCAGCGCACCACAGCGCGCTCCGGGACTGGGCCGTTTGCTTTCTGCTCGCGAAGCGCGCGAGTACGCGGGCAGAGACGTCCGCAGACCCGGGGAAAGCCGGCCGCGCCCGCGGCACTGGCTCACATGTCCGCGCCGCGCGGCTCGCAATTTTGTAAATCCGCCGGGCAGCTGCGCACCGAGCGATCGAACCTGCGATGGCTGGACCACGTTTCCGCGACACACTGCACTTGGAGATCGGTAGCGTCCGCCCGGGCCCCGGCGTAGCCCCCACAAAATCGCTCCCACTGGAACTACGCGGACAGCTCGTTTGGAACAAGAAGAGCTCGCGGGCAACCGGGCGACGGATGCAGAGCGATATCGCGCCAAGGTCGCCGAGCACGCAGCGATAAAGTCGGCGCTGCAGCTATGGGGCCGCTTGCGCACGTACTGTTGCACTCTAGAGAGGGCCGCGTTGCCAGCGCGAAGCGTGTACGCCGGGGCCCCTCTCCGCGATCCGGCGATCCACTCCAATCCACGCGGCGTACAGCCGCCTCGCGCGATCGGATCCCCGGCGCAGCGGCTCTCGAGGATGACCTACAATCGCATCGCCCGAGGCGCGACGGCTCGATCCCCTCCTCTGCTTCGGATGGAGTATCGGTAGCCGGCGACAGCGAGGCCCTAGGATGCGCAGAGGATACCGGTCGGAAGATCCATCGGAAGATCCATCGTTCATGCACGCGCAGTGTAGATCGTCGCGGGACTTTCGCGCGATCGGATCGGCGAACGGTTCGATGCATCCGTGCAGTGACTGGTGCGTGCCCAAAACTCCCTGAGATCGATTTGGCGTGAGTCGCAGTTTTGTTGTATCCAAGATTGCGTGCCACAAAGTTGAGTTGGGGACCCAAGAGTACAGGGATTTCAATCCTTGCCCTCATACGGTGTGAGACCGAAAACTCGTATAATATAGCAGCTGTCTAGCGGCGACAAGGTTCAGTGAACATATCATCATGCCTGCATATGTCATGGCATTACACCAATAGAGATTACTTACGAGTTATTCCTACAAAGAACTAAGTGGTTTCAGACTAGAATGGAATATAATAGAATAGGATAGAATAGTTGTATTCATTTAATAAAGACCTAGCGTAATCGAGAGCGTGATTGAGGCTAAGTGCAGTACAATCTGTACATAAAAAGTATAGAACTGGAACATTTTCAGATTTACCTGCCTTCTTTGATATAAACTTAAGACCGCTTGACGGAGCCGTGCAAGCGTCCGGCGCGCGGAAGGCGTTCCCAGATTGCTCGAATCTCTTAGCGATTTGGGTAAAGAGACGAGTAGACGCGTGTAAATTTGAGTACGTAGAACGTTCTTCTACTCCTCTTTTAAATTCGAAGAATCTTAGAACGCTTGGAAAGCATTATTGTATGTATACTGACGCCATGCGTATTGGCAATTCAAATCGATCGCATTTTTCTCGAATATTCTAGCGATTTGGTACAAAAGAGGAGTAGACGAATGTAGATTCGAGTACATAGAACATTCTTCTACTCCTCTTTTTATTCAAATCGCTAAGGAATTTGAGGAATCTGGGAACGGCTTTTCATGCGGCGGATGTGTGACTACGAAATGGCCTTAACGAGAGAAATTAAGTATGAAAATACGCGACTGGTACAGTGCCGATTCGGTTTTAGAGAAATTTGTTCCTAGTCCTCCGAAGACTACTTAAACTGGCAATCATTCCTAGGAGAGACTCGAGCCATCTTACGAAGACAGATTGTTCATTCGTGTTATGCGGAAAAATTTTTTTCCGGAAGATGATGACTACTTTAGGTAGCTTTTAAAACACTAACTCGAGGACGCGAATATGTACCATTTGGTGGTTCGAAGAAGGCTGAATGTCGGTTTTTGGAAAAAATTACAATCTAACGAGAGATGGAGGGAATGGACCCTCGCGGAACGATTCATGCCCTTCGTAGAGAGAGTATGGGTTAGAAATTTGAGGATAGAATTTGTAGGTTTCGATTTCTGGTAGAATTTTCGGGTTAGACTTTTGGGTTAGAAGGTAAGGGGTTGGAGAATTCGGGAGATCCCCTCATTTCTAGCTTCAAAATTCCAATCTCAAATTTCTAACCCCAAATTCCTGAATCCAGATTTTCTGTTCTTCGGCTTTCTGAAAGAGCTCTGCATTTTCGAGCTGTCAAATATGCTCCATTTACCGTCATTGATCTTTCATCGTCTACTCGCATTTCTTCCAACCAATATCCGAAACATGTTCTCTCCATCTCCTCGACGAGAGGTTTCGATTGGTCAGCTCCATTTCCAACTGATATTTTTCATTAATACCCCTTAAATCGATCTATGGGGGTGCAGCGACGCGTTCACATGTGTATGTGTGTGTAGGACTAAGATTCTTCCTCACATCATAACTTTGATGCATTCCATCCGTTTACTTCGAAATTCTGCCCACTTTTTCAATATTTGTATTCTAAGAGACTTGTCAATCTTCAGCTCTCAATATCCACTCCTTTTTGAGTTACAGATTTTCAAAGGACCATTCCACAACTGGAAAATTCATAAAATCATCTTTCTCGTCCCTGCTATTTCTCGAGATCCTTTAAATCTTCTCCGAAATTCGAACAACTCCTCTCGACTACATCTTATCCTCACAATGAAACGCACTTTTCAAAGAAAATCAATCTCCACTATTCCTCATTCTACCTATGCATTTTGCCGAAATGTCTCAAACTTGATTCTTTGGCACACGGAATTTCCCGCGATTTCCATGTTTTCCTTTAAAAGTCCACACGCTGATTTAGAACCACGGTCTAAAAAGACTGGGCAATTTTGGAGTCTCAATCTCATATAATGTTCTCATAATGAATGTATAGTCACTCATTCTTTTTGTGACTCTTATTGCTTCCCTTTTTTGTCTTTGCCATTCCATAGCGCCCGTACATTTTATCCTTTTACCCTCTGATTTTGTAGCCCTATTCTCCATCATGATCTCAGCATCATCATTTTCAGATTAATTGAATCCCATAGATACCTTTTGCACAGTTCTGAAACATTTCACATTTTGAAGATGGGACAAAGACTTAGAAAGCTAGCTAATTAGTCACGCTGAGATTGAATGCATCAAACGTATTCGAAGCGACTTTGATTGACTGAAAGAAATAACAAAAATTCGAGCAAAAATTTTTCTAAAAAGTTGAGGGATTGAGTATGAGATGGCAAGCATACAATTGTAGCATTCGCTGTTGGTCGGAATTACTTGATACATCATTATATTAACTTAACGAACGTGAAAAAATGAGTGTCGAGGGTATTATGGCGCGCTCAGATTTGAGATCCTGTGAATGGTCATTAATTGGTACATACACGAGACTGATTGACTCGTAAAGGTCATCATTTTACATCAGTATCTAGAATACAGTATGTGGGGCGATTTTAAGACGGAGAATTGGCTACAATTTTGAAGAAAGTGTTGAAAAAGCACTGATCCATTATTATCTGAGAGAATCTCGTTGTATCCATCATCTTCATGGGTTTAGTATCAATAGTTATGCGCGCAGGTTGGAATTTGTCCTTTGATCCTCTTTTTATTTCTTCATCAATGTACAGTCCTTATAATGGATATTTGAGGTTCAGAACGAGAATTGGAAGCAGGAAATAAAATGGGATCCCTGAAGCCTCCAGAGCATCTGCGAAAATATCTGATTTTTTCGCGGTTTTAAAATTCGCGGTGGAATAATTCTGCACTATGGAAAGTCTCAAATGAAATCGCCATTGACTGCGTAGAAAGAATAAATCAATAACATTATCTGGTGACTATGGGCTCAGATGCGGCAGAGACAAAATAAGTTTCTTTCTGTTTCTCTTGACCTTTGGAGCCTTCAGACACCGATATTGCCTGTGTCTGATCGCCTATCGCACGTGTAACTTTCCTCGAAGTTCTCTCCAAGCATTGTACGATGATATCATTTTATATTGCCAGACACTCATGTAGGAATCAAAATATCGAAAGAAAGGATGGAAAATCAGCTCTTGAAGTGTCCATTTAGCTTCGACTGGCGCATATACTTCAAAAAGCGCATTTTTGACAAGAGCTACACGAGCATTTCTGCCCTCCACCATGGATGTACCAAGTTTGAGCTTTATATCCGTTCCTTCAACTTTGTCTAGGCAAGTAAGAACTTTACCTGCGGGATCTCTGTATTAGCTCTATGTCGGGACCTGCAGGTAATCCTCAGATTGCCATGGAAAAGGTCCGAATGAACGAGATTCGGAATGAAGCATCGATTCCAGACTTTGCCTGCAGCCTGCAATCCGGACTTTGCCGGCAACATCTAGATATTGCAAAGGTAATGTGTACTTTGTTCCAAAAAAAACCTGGCGTCTTTTTTATTTCCATGATCCACCTTCCTCAAAAATATGCATAATCGTTCGATCATTATTGAACGGCCCAGGTCACAAGCGTTTGCTTGGACAGCATAGTTTTTCATTCAAAAACTAAACCATCTCTTTGGTTCTCAACAACAAAGAGAAGAGAGGACTTTGCCAATGGCTTTGCATTTCAGATCCTGTTGTGAGTTATAGACTCCAAAGAAATCATGTTCCGGGTTGAATGGCTGTGAGGTGACCTGGACTACTTAACGATAAAAGAATTTCCACATTTTCGGGAAAAACGGATCATAAAGACAAGAAAAACGACTAAAACATAGTTTTTTGAGCCAAATATATTCCTTTAGTCAATGATTGAATGCCAAATCCCACCAATATCACGCATTATTTGCGCATACCAGGGGCGCTAATTTTTCAATATTTCCTTGCGCTGAATTGTAAGATACATACTAAAGTGTTCAACTTAGTACAGTCCTAGAGTATAACTAATTAAATACATCGGATCAAATCTTGAAGTTAGGAGATTCCTAATCTCGTACTTCTTCAACTTACGCAACTCCGCAACCTATACCTACATCTGTCGTTTGTAGTTTGTAGCTGTGTTGTGTGTTGTTGTTTGTTGTGTTCCGTAGCGTTCCGCGGCGTCGCGGCGTCCAACTCTTTCACACACAATACAAATTCTAGGAGAAAGTGCACATCTGGCCAGGTATCAGCGTTCCGACAGTTTTCAATTTTCAGAAAGCCAATTATGACACAAACTTCCTCGCAACTCAGTTTTGCGTAGTTTGAGCCCTTTGACTCAATGACAGCTTGAGGTTAGGATTGGAATAACAAGCAACAATTTTTCCAGGTATAATAGTAGATTCACTTGTGTGATTCAACCATCAATTGCGTTAACTGCATACTCATTGCTAGATGTTCACAATTTATCTTTAATTTTTAGATTGTTCAACAAGCATCTACATCTCTATTCTACTGACAACTTGTAGGCAACCAAAAAAATAATGTTAAATACTTGACCGCCTAGTCTACTGCATTTACTCATCAAGTAGATGTTCAAATAATGCTGATTAAATCAACTATCTCATCTAACCATACATGCAATGATGAACTAGTTAATGAAGAATGGACAAGGTACTACACAATAAATGTTGAACCCCACCAAGTGAAAAAATTCTTCATCAACCACGTTTCGTATGTAAGGATGAATTTTTTTTCTCAAAGTTGCTTATGAATAAATTTCTTCTTCCAGAACTTCAAGAACACCAACAAATCTATGAAGAAACGTAGTCATGATCTGGTACAGATAGCAGATCTTGATCCAGATATAATTGAAATAAGCTTTGTGCAATCAAATGTACTTGTATTTGAACAGTAATATATTTTAATTAGAGAGAGAGCTACAAACACCTTTCTTACCAAGTATTTTCCATTCCAGAATATCTCATCGGATGAAGTATTAAAACTAACAAGGGATGGATCCTCAAGTAAGAAATGTAAAAACGATTCGTTTCTAGATAAAACACATTTAAGTGGGCCTAAAATGACAAAGTTCATCAGGCATTCCTTACCAGCCAGTCAACATCCCACAAGCTCAAAAATACTTATGAAAAAGACCAACAATCAGTGCAGTTCTGGAACTAAAATGAAGACAGCTCTGGAGCAGACATCACAAGGTTCACTTTTAACAATCCTATAAATATGAGTTGAAATCATGCATGGGCTCATGAGCAATGGATTCTAAAATTTGGTCAGAATCCCCATCTTGTAGTTGAAAACTCACTGATATATCATGAGGACATTGCATTGAAATAATTTATTCTAGTATACTACTCTTAATAATATTTTTGAGGAAATGTAACTGGAATAACATTCAGCTTTGATCTTTCAAAACAGGTTCATCGAAATCAGCTAATCGTTCAGATGATAGCAACAACTCGAAGAATATGTTGTGCAAAGACAAAGTCTCAGATGTATATAGTACTTTGTTGGATAATTATCGTTACCTAGTCACTCCAAAATCATGGTCGGTCACAGAGTTTGTAGACGAATTGAAAGATCACTTTATTGTTTTTTTTAATGCAGATATCATCCAAGAAAATGGCTTTCTCATACCAGTAATGAAAAAAAGTATCACAATTTGCAAGCAAACAAGGATCAATTACTCCATCCATGGTTTACCTGTTGATACTGCAGGTACTATTTTACCGAAAATACTGGATAATACTAAGAAACTATTGAGCATTTTGCATATTTTTGATAAAATGCAAGTATGTCAAGGTCTTGGAGGTGATCTGGACTTGAAACAAAGTGATGTAATCTTTAAAGACAGTTGTAGATCTTGGAGGCATAGAAACTGTAAGATAATTCTAATCAAAGCCACTCGCTGCCCTATTTGTTCAGAAACTAGGGAGTTTTTGTTGAATAAGCATACTTCGGGAATGAGATCTAGATAATATTTGAGATCAGTAGTGGATGCATGTATTTTGTTACCTTATACTTTTTGTAAGTGATTTTTCTAAAAGTGGAGCATTTTGTTCTTCATGGCTATTTGTATTATCATTGTAAGTACTTTTGTACGGAACTTACAGAGATTTTCACTCTCCTCTGTAATAAACTAATGTTCATTTTTTTCAAAAACCCATTTCAGATGTATCTAATTTTTTTTATATGTTTATCTGAACTCGAACGATAACTATCGCACATGCGAATTAAATCCTACTTCTCGAAAGATCGAACAAGAATTTGTTTTTACTTCAATCCTCCACTTCATGGAAAGATGCTTTTGCTTACTATTTTTCGATCCCTTTTTCTATTATGAAAGAGTTTTCAAATACATTTGGAGCCACATGTCATCGAAGGAATCGTCCAGGTTTACAGTTCGTGGTGATCATGGCTTACAAATGTAGCTGACATTGTAACATTGTGCACATTATCTCTACCTTAGAAATTTGAGTCACAAGTCAAATGGTCGAATCTTTGCTGTAGTCTAACTTAAATTCGTCTTCTCTGCTTTTGGCCTGAATTCTCATGGTTCCCAGGAAAACTTTGCAGAACTTGCATGCCCGTGTAGATGGTTTGGATATATTCATATATGGTCAAATCCCAGAAAAACGTGCCTTTTTCTTGAAAAAATGTGTTTTTTCAAAATCAAAGAATATTGGTTCTTGAGCACATATTTTACCGTAAATGAACCGAAAGCATGTGAGATTGGCAGCGTTACTCATTTTTATAATTTCGGAATCCCATAATCTCGTGCTGATTTTCGGTTTTACCATCCTCGCGGCGAAGTTGTCAAATGGGTATCGAGGTCATTTTTCCATTCTCTGAGCTCATTCGCGTTACCAATGTGCACCCCAGGAGAGTGTATCTCTATTTTAGGGAAAAAATGAAATTCATGAGAATCAACGAATGGAGAGATTTGCTTGTACAAACTAGTAGTGAGGCCGGCGACCGGTACAAGTATTTTTCATAGTCCAAAGAACCAATCATGAGTGGATCTAGTCGATTCCCGAATATATTGGTCCATGCCGCGCAAAAAATCGCTTTCTCGGATCGAGTTTCACGGTTCTTGTTTTATTATTATATTTTTTTCATTTCAAGAGGATATGAAGCACACTACATATAGAGCACTGGAATCGAAGTTTTTCTCACGTGGAATAAGATGCCGTTTTCAGATTGATTATTTCTAGAACGCTGCGTCACTATAATGATAATTTTAAGAGGAAGATAATAACTTAGAGGAAGTATATTTGTACGCGACGAGTAAAGGGCATAGAGTGAAGATAACATGATCAATCAACATGTTCTGAAGTTCTCATCGTTATAACCGCTGGCAAAGTTATGGATTGAGCCTTGCAATTATTCGCCTCAAGCTGCCAGTGAAAAATCGATGTTGACCTCATAATTTGCGTCATTCTATGGCTCGAAGAAGAACATAGCACCCGAAATGTTAGCAGCTGATTGGCGGTACCATAATTAATGACAGATGAGCATGAGCTGTGAAACGTTAGAGCCGGTTATCTTCACAACGTCCAATAGGTAGACCAATTATGCAAAGTGGCTCAAATTTTGGGATTTGTCGATTATATGCATAAATATTTTCAAGGCATTCCCATTATTCTTGAATAACTTATACCTACTTGGATCGGAAGCAGAGAAGAAGAATGTAGAGTAGACTACTTTGAACTTTCGTTAACTCAACTTTTAATCGCAATCGCTAAAGGATTTGAAACTGACCGAAATGGCTTTGCGGGCGGTTGATGCGTGGATACAACGTGGACCGAAGGGTTCAGAGTGAAGCTTGTTCATTCAAAACTTATGATTCTAGAGACATACCTCCTAATGTTTGCAGCGCAATCGTTTAATTTCTGAAACATGATATTTCTCAGACCGAACGTCTAGAGCGATTAGGAGGAAAATGAACTCTTGAACTCGGTAAAAATGCGATAATTTATGGTTTCGAATTTACAGGTAGTTGTTGACGATCAAGTACAATGCATTTCATTAAAAAACTGGTATAGGGCCGGAATCCGAACTCACGTTCACCCATAATGTCTTGCCAATCATACATGTGGAACTTCCTTGATCTTTGTCTATGTGAACTCATTCAATTCCTTATTCAATTCCTCACAAATCGTCCCGCCCGGCAGCGCGTCTGCGCAGAGCGTCCCTGGGACCCTGGCCAATTCGAATTAACCGATCGGTGCCAAGCCAAAATACAAAGTAACTCCGCCCTGAGGGGAAAAAGTGATCACATATGGATCACATTTACTCATAGTTTTGAACCTATCAATTAATATCCCTCGCGTATCCTGAAAATAGCGAAGCGGCGTGCGTATATACATGGCTACGTCCAGGCCAAGAGCCGAAGCACCTCGATCCCCCGCGCTCTCTCGAGATGGCGGCGGCGCGCATCTCTCTCTCTCTCTCGCACGCCCGCGCCGAGGGCAAGCCTCGATCCCCCGCAGCACCTATACTCTCGAGACATCCGGAGACGAGACGGTTGATGATCGCGGCGCGCGTGCATGATTCCGCGCTTCTCTCTCTCACTGGGCCTACACGGAGGGCAAGCGTCGACCATTGCTGCATCCTCAAGTCTCGCCCCGAGTGTCGCTTTGCGTTTAATTATATCTTCTTGTGTTAATTATTGTGCATCGCCAATATTGCTGCAGCTTGCGCCGAGGGTAAACGTCATCCGTTGCCGCACATTGGGCCTGCTCCGAGCCGCCGCAGTTTCGCGTCGCCGCTGTCCGTATAGCCAGCGGAGGGCAAGTGTCATCCATTGCCGAACTTTGGGCCTGCTCCGAGCCGCCAATTTCGCGTCGCCGCGCATCTTTTTCGGCGCCGCTGTCCGTAGCCAGCGGAGAGAGCGGAGAGCAAGTATCATTCTTTGCCGTACGTAACCTATTTGGGCCTACTCCGACCCGCCAATTTTGTGCCACCGCGCATCTTTGTCGGCGCCGCTACCTGTAGCACTACCTGTAGCCAGCGGAGAGCAAGATAGGTATATTGTCCATTGCCGTACGTAACCTATTTGGGCCTACACTCCGACCCGCCAATTTTGTGCCACCGCGCATCTTTGTCGGCGCCGCTACCCGTAATCTACGCTAATCTACGCAAACAGCAAGTCTCGGCCCCCGCCGAATCCTGGCCAGCTCCGAGCCGCCTCCGCCTGGATCTGTTTTCGCACCCAGCCGGGCGTCGAGAAAAGAAAATGAACAGGCGGCACGTGTTGCCCGTCCAAAAGTTGACAAGTGTGGATGATTTCGTTCGGGCTTGCCGCGATCTACCCTCGCGGGACCATCGTGCTTCTAGTGCAATTATTGGTAAAGGTGTTACGGCAGCTATTCCAAATCGTTGTATCACAGTCCTGGAGTCTGTCGTGATCAGAAACCCCAGGGCCATCGCTATCACGTCGGTGTCGGCTGACAAGTCTCATGCTGGCACTCATGTAGTCCGCAAGGAGCCATATCATCGCCCAAACGCCAATACCTCCCCATCGAACGCGGGTTTGGTTGACCTCTTGATTCAGGGGTTTGATCCTGCTTTCCATACTCTGTCTGACTCCGATATTATTCATGCTGCGACGGCTCCCGGTGGGAGGCACCTCTACTGTTTTAACGTCGAGGTAGATGCTCTCGATCCCAATTTTGCGGGTTATTTGCATAATAGCACGGTCATCCGCACTAGCAACGTTGATCCCTCGACTAATAGATTGATCGAGCGTTGTCCCGGGATAAACTCGTCCCTCTTCTATATCGCGGGTAACAAGGTTTTCTCAGAAATTCACATAGAAAATTCACACTTGGGCTTGTTCAACGTCGTTCACATGAATCTACCCCCGTTTCCTGATTCTTATCCGTCCATACTTTGGCTAATAGTGACTGATAGTCAAAAATTGATCGACGTCCTTAAGAAATTTTACAAGCCTCGATCCTCACCGAAAGAAGTATGCTTACACATTCTCCATCATAGGAATTTATTTTTGACCCCAGAATTCTTGGAAAAGCATGGAATACCCTTTGAAACTTTTCGTCAGTTTCCGGGTGATATTGTGTACGTTCGGCCAGGTGTTTTTCACCAAGGCGTCAATCTTACCCCCAATATTGCTGAAGTGATAAATTTTGGGGATGCGTTGTGGAACGAATTGACAAAACACCTTACTACCTGCCGTTGCCCCGAAAACCGCTACAGAATTCTCCCCGCAAATCCTGATTTGGACGTGAAAGCCTTGAGCACGCAAATCCCTGTTCACTTTTGTGAATTTCCTGGCTGCGGATTTGTGACCCGAATGAAATCCGAGTTAGGACAGCATGAGATTGTTCATCTGGCAAGGCCCTTACCCAAACCAGATGTCGTTACCACTTACTGCGCCGCGTGTGGGTTCTCCGTCAGCCGTCCGGATCAGCATCGCGTCTCTGATAGTCACACAGGTGAGGGTTTACCTTTTTCTTTGATTGTTGTAATTAGATATGATTCCCATTGGTAAAAGAAAATTTTCTTCCAGACAATCTTTCACGACTGCCCGCCGATATCTTCGATTCGGAATCCCGTGGAATCGAGAGGTGCCAATACTGTTTAAGAAATTTCCTTTCAATTGATATGGCTGTACATACTCGAATTTGTCCTGGCAAGCCTTATAAATGTGGGTTATGTAATTTTTCTTTCGTTAGGCCGTTCCATCTTACCAGGCATCAGTCTGTTTGTAACAAGAAACACTGAAATAATCTGCTGATTTTGTTATGGTCTGTTTGAAAGTTCTCCTCGGAGCATCTCAAATTCATTAAAGGGAACATTTCAAATCATTGTTAGTCATTTTGCCCCTCCTCCTTCAAGATAACTCACTCGTCAAAACAAGAGGAAAATAAAATCTTATCCTACCGGAGTCGAAGACCGTCCGCGATCTTTCCGAAACGAAAAATCAATTCGAAGATATGTAGAAAACTTTCTCGATGATCCTGCAGAGGGTTAGGAGATAACAAGTTGGAATACTTTTTGAATATATTTAGAATAAATCAAAATGTCTCCTCGTCGCGCGAGCTGCTTGTATCGAAGCTCTCCCAAATATATTGCATCATTTGAGTTTTATCCGAGTCTTTTCATGTATTCAAACCTTGGCTCAATTAAAAAATTCAATCGACTTTTGCACATTCAAAGTTATGGATCGAGTCACGAAAACCTCATTTTGAATAACGAACGGTGGAGGAAAGGAGCATCTTATTCAATTTATATGGATAATACGTCATATGCCAAGACGCAAAGAGGCAAACCCCGTGGTCGTTTCATCAACCAACTTGGAACTTGGACTACTGACTTGGAGCTGGATAGGCTCCCGTGCACTAAAACCCGACACCTCGAAACACAGTGCATTCTACGTATTATGGGGAATCCGAATCCGTTGGAATTTTTCCAATAAGTAGTGGAGATATACATCCAAAAATGCAATTTTTTCACCAAAAAATTGCTTTCTTGCGATCAAACTGGGATTACTTTGCTCCATGGCTCCAATTACACCTAGGATGTGGAATTACGAGTATGAAAGTATCTCATCATAAATTTTTAATTTAACACTCCCATGTCGAAATACAGTCATCTGAAAGGGACATTGAGTTGTGAGAAGTCGTTTCGAGTCGATTTCATGCATCGAAGAGTTTTTTGGGCCCGAACACCCTGTATATCGACATTGGAGTGTTCAAAAATGATGATGAGATACTCTCATACTCGTAATTCCACATCTCAGGTGTAATTGGAGCCATGGAGCAAAGTAAATCCCAGTTTGATCGCAAAAAAGCGATTTTTT
>JAPYYZ010000068.1:0-28299 GCA_030522705.1 Eretmocerus eremicus | reverse complement strand
GCAAGAGGATGAAGCGAGACGAACGCAAAATCCTGAAGCTACTGGGGCTAGTAAAGAATCCGAGACCACCAAAGCTCCAACTAATGAAGAGGCAATGTTAAAACGAGCCCTTGCAATGTCTCTAGAAGGCAGTGAAGAACCTGCGCCAGCTCCAGAGGCGCCGGCTCCGACTTCTGGATCCATACCAGATTTTGCCCACATGACTGAAGAAGAGCAGATAGCTTTTGCAATGCAAATGTCCATGCAAGATCAACGTAAGTCCATTAATAATTAATTTATCATCTTCAATCCTTGAAGCTCATCAGGAAATTCTCAAGAAGACATACTGCATTTACGCTTACTTAAAAGTGATTTTTCTTGTCATAAATGATAGATTCCAGTGTAAGAGGTTCTTTGTTCTTTCTGAGTTTTTCCAGGACTCTGTGCATGTTCCAAAATCCTCTGTGGATTTTCAAAATCAATGCTCTCCCTCGAGTTGTAGGGTCAAATTATACCATGAACCTGAAAGGACTTTTAGGAAACTTAAAGTTCATAATTTTTTTGTAACTATCTTATAGAAGAGGGAACTCAGAAAGAGGAGCCAATGGAAGTTGAAGAGGACTATGCAACTGTGATGGCAGATACTGAATTTCTTCAATCTGTTCTTGAAAACCTGCCTGGGGTGGATCCACATTCTGAAGCTGTGCGCCAAGCTGTTGGATCATTGCAACAGAATAAAGACAAGGAAAAAGAGAAAGAAAAGGATAAGGACAAAGACAAGGATAAGGATAAAAGTCAGAAAAAGTAATTGATATGAAGATTTTGTTTTAATATTTCGCGTTGTTTAATACAATACACATATTTATAAAACTCAGTATAAGAAGAAAACTTTGTGCACTCAATTTTGGATGTGAACAATTTCAATAACTTAAGAAACTCTTTGGATAATTTACAGTGACCTATGATTTAAAATGAACCACTGCCAATCGTTTCTGATTAAATACACCACGACGTGTTTGACAATTAGAATACAGAAAACAAAGATATATCGGTATCACATTTGGTTTGGATTTGAAAGTAATTCATTTTATTTCCGACGCATTTCTACCCAACTCCACTCAACTTTTGAAGGTCTAAATGTGATGGAGCAATTCCTGTGAGAGATGTAGAATAAATTAGTTTGCGATTTATCTTGTGATCCTGATAATATTCATACTGAAATTAACTGCATACACCGATGTTATCCAGAAGTCATGTCTATCAATGATAATCTCAAGTATTATCAGATATCCTTACCATAGACCTTTTAAGATACTGAGATAACCAAGGCAAGTGTGGATCAAGGAAAACCTGATGGATTTTGTACTATTTACAAAGATGAGTACCACTCTGCATGCTCATCAATGTGAACCATTAGTTGGGTGAGACACTCTAAATATCTACAAAAAGCTCATCATTAACTACAAAACAAGATAACTTTGAAACATTACAATTTCTTTTCACCACTCTCAAAAAAGTCTTTAATTGTCCTTTTTTCTTTGGGCAAATTGAAGAATATACCAGCACATGCTACAACTATGGTGAAAAATTGTGCTCCCACTCGGAGGCGCATCATATTCTGTTGCATTTTGACTTTCCCTCTATAGAAGTTGATCAAACCATAGGTCAATGCCCCAGTGGTCACGGCAGCACCTAAGCAGACGAAAAAAGAAAAACCGAAATGACGGAGTTTGACTTGACGGTATGAACAAGGAGAATAAGATCTCAGAAATTCTGCATCATGAAAAGCTTGAACAACACTCCGATTGGCTCTAAGGACTATTTTTGTTTGAGAATAATGTGAGTGTCCGGAGTCAAGATAAAGAGATCAAAGAATAACGGTATGAACAAGGAGAATAAGATCTCAGAAATTCTACATCATGAAAAGCTTGAACAACACTCCGATTGGCTCTAAGGACTATTTTTGTTTGAGAATAATGTGAGTGTCCGAAGTCAAGATAAAGAGATCAAAGAATATTTACCGAACGGCACCAAAGGGTTTTCACGACACTTTCGTATCACTCTGGCCCCAGCGCTTTCATACATTTGACTCGACGAATCCATATCTTTTCGCAATTGGACCCAATCGATGCCGACTGGAGGATCAGCCATTTTCCTTCGCTCTTCACTGAATTACTTCCGATATTTAGGAGCAGATTTGAAAAGTATTGGATGCTACGCACATTACAATTTGGTCAAGACTGATTGGAAGTATTGGAATCTGCGAGTAAAGGACGTCTTATTCTAGAGGTTATAGCGCTTTCATATGCTGGCGAAATCCGCTGATCGCTGATGCACTTGATGCACTATATGCAGTCACTGATTTATATCGTTAATCATATGAATTACAGTTGTATTTTGAATACTTGAATCACTCGATTATGCAATTCACAGAGGGCCTGGTCCAAATGTTTTCTTGTATATAAGCAACCGCCGAGCTTTTTCGATTGCGTTATATTTGCGTTGCACACTTCTGCGCGGTTTACCTTTTTCGCTGATGAAAGTCGGTAAAGTGGGTATCCACTATCCACGGAAAAAAGAAGGGAAGAACGTTTTTCAACATGAAAAAACCACTTGGCACAATAGACGTAATTCTACTCGTCGATTTGATCAAGAATAATGATCACGCGATAATGTGTGTCATCAGAACGTTAATTTACATGAGACTTTACAAGGAGTTCCCTTTTCAGAAATTTATAAATCTGTGCTGCTGGAATTTAACTATCCAAGAAATATAATCAATTACCAAAAAAGCAGCATTGTAGGTTTCTCCCAACTTGTATGATTTGCCATATCAATTCAACAGCTAATGGACAGATTGAAAGAGGGTATAAATTAAATACAAATGCTCATCTACAATTTTTTTTTGGTTTATTCTTGTTTTCATCTTCATTACTCATCGTGGTCAAGAACTCACAAGTGTGTGCGACGCACGAGGTGCTACATTTGTAATCCACCGTATATAAAGGAGTGATCTGTTATTAGCTAGACGAAATGAGCCGCCAAATTTCTTTGGGACATCGAGGTGGTTCGGTACACGATCATGACAAACAATGATTTAGACATTGAAATTAATACTGCATCAATTCGTGGTTCATTCGCCTAACGATGCCTTCGACAGAATTAGTGTTCGTCCAAAGGTTTGTACTTGGAGGTATGAAATTGAAAGAATATGTTTCTTCTTTTGATATTGCGAAGAACACTGCGCATTCTCTAACCTAGGCTGAATATGATCCAAATATTCATTGTGGTTTTGATAATACAGACGAAAGAATGATAAAAAGCTACACTAAAAACATCGTTCGATCTTCACATTTTGATGCAAGTTTCATTAAAGAAAACAGTCAAGGGTAGGTTAGAACAAAAACGTTCTTATTAGAAAGGTATTCGAAATACATCGAATGAGAAATACTCCCGATGGAATGGAATTAGTACGCTCGAACGTACATTCGAAAACGACGGACCCTTAAGCAATCACAGTTCGAGGCGAATTAAAGACGTCAAGTCCCAAGTATTCGGCTTTTGCTTATAAATTCACTTTGTAATGTAATTGAAATTTCAACCGCTGTAACCACTCCATCCGTTGCTGCTCCTCGTGTTGTCGAATCTTTTGGGTCCGCCGCCGTACGATGAGTTCTCCCGGCCCCGTCCGCCAGAGTAACCACCACCGCCGCCGCCACCTCCCCATCGGTCTTTAAATTTACAAAATGAATGTGAAATTAAGTTTTTATAAAATAAAAAATTGAGATACCAGAGTGAATATAAATTTATGGGATACTCACTGCGTCCTCCACCAAAACTGTTGCCACCTTTCATGGCCAACTCAGACAACTTGGGGTTGACGATCTGATTGGCTTCTCTCAGGACGTTAATGAGATCTTTCGCTTGACGTCCATTTTGAGGTGTGAAAAAGGCATAACTGGTACCAGTGGCCTGGCAACGTCCAGTTCTGCCTATTCGGTGAATGTAATCCTCGGATGACGACGGATAGTCAAAATTTATGACATATTTGACGTCATCAACGTCTAAAAAAAGATATTGATTAGTTTGATCAACCAGGGTGATTACATGACAAGAGCGTTTCCGAAAAAATATTCCTTTCGAAGTGTCACTGGCGTTAATCTCGCTCAATGTGCAGCCAATCAGAATTAGAAAGATTTGAACATCGACCGAATACAAAATCAAGACGAAAAGAAAAAAAAATTCGACAAAGGCGTTAAAGAATCCACATTTTATGTGGAAAGCTGCATCTTGAAATAAAAATACAAACCATGAATGTTGAACAATGCATATTGTGTGAGCGCTCTTGGATGCAAGTTCGCATGATTTCCGGATTCTATACATTCCCATTGAGTAGCGATGGTAGCTAAATCAAATGATTCGTTGTCTCGCACTGGTGGAGAGCATTGGCTATGGAGTGTGTAGTTGTTAAAATCAGAAGCCAACGTCCCAAGGCGAAATAACCTGAGCACCACCTTTTAAATGACTACATTTTTTTCTTTTCAAGAAACTTGTGGTACACAGGCTGTACACAGAGGCACATTGAATGTACACGATCAACACCTCTGACAGTGATCTCGTGCACGTTTCGTCTTTTCAATAGCACAGACTGTGAGTGAGCCATGGTCTTATTCATTCCTTTCATCAATTGCTTGCTCATCGCACACTCATCATGGTCTGTGCATCATGTGCCTCTGAAACAAAAGACAACCAGACTGATTAAGGTAACTGTCAAGATGCCCGCAACAGAATTCGGTAATAATTTCCGCAATCAATCCACTGCGGAATCCTTCTTCGGTATTTCAATGTGATTCTTAACCTAATATGCACAAGTTAGATCCATTTAATTGTTGCCCGTAGATTCCGGAATCAAGGATCGCCACAAAAAATACGTGCAGCGCGAGTTACATTGCGAAGAACAGAAGACACGACAAGAGATAATCTAACAAAATCATACGGTGTTATGACAGTATACCATCATACGTCATAACATCCGAATAGGTGAGCTTGAAGCGGCAAAATCAAAAGATCAAAATTACAGAGGTAACACAACACTATAAACTCAATGATGGATCAACATTCTTGTGCTACAATCAAGTTTGAATCAGTATTGATAAATACCGAACAAATTATAAATTTAGCCTCATGGACTTTTGATGGGTTTCAGTCGTTCTTTTATCACCCCAGATCCGTCACAGTATCACGAAATTCATCATAATAATACTAATTAAGAAAGCTCGTCACATAGGGGTCAAATCGACCCCCAACGTATTCCAACCAAAATAGATAGAAAATCCAATCGATTCTGACACACACCGGGATGTCGTCGACACCATCTCCCGGAGAGTATGGAATCATCAGAAGGCGCTCACATTTAGACTCTCATGATTGTACAACTGAATGAACAATTGACAAAGAAACTTTGGGGTCAAGTGACCCCTTGTGACAGGCGAGGGTTAAAATTAGTTAGAGACGACTTAACGACGAAACCTACCATCTAGACCATCCAAAAAGTGACATCGAATCTTCAAGAGCTAGGCATCGTTTCATATAACCAGTCTGTGCTACATCGCCACCCATACCCAACTATACTCGAATCTCAATCTTCCGATCGATCAAATACGGTTTAAGCGAAGTTCAAAATTAACCAATCTTCTCGGAGAAATTTCACGTACCCAGTCCTCTTGCAGCAACATCTGTTGCTACCAAAATAGAGCCTTTTTTGTTCCTGAACTCTGTAATGCAAAAACAAAACAGTGAGATCTCCATGACGCAAAGGAGAAACAAGCGAGGACATAAAATTCTTGGATGTACCTCTAAGAACATAGTCTCGTTCTTGTTGTGATTTGTCTCCATGCATGCATACAGCAGGCCACCCGTAACGACGAATATTCCTGGTGATAGTCTCAACTTTCTTCTTGGTCTCAACAAAGATGATAGTCTTACCACCATCGTCATTCACGTTGCCGATTTCTTGCAACAATCTTCCCAATCTGTTGAAGCATTGTCAAATTAGCAAGTAATAATAAATAACAGAAAATTTTAGGATTCTACATGTAGACTCAGTTCTTCTTAGAGGTAAATTGAAGTTTAAATCAACGCTGATCATAGCTTGGGATCATCATGAGAGAGTTAGTTTATCAAGACCATTGAAAGGATGAACTACTTACTTGGCTTCTTTCTCATGTTCTTGGCAAACGTCGATAATTTGGAGAATGTTGTGATTAGCAGCCAATTGCAAAGAACCAATGTTGAGTTGGGTGTAATCAACAAGGTATTCCTCAGCAAGTTGACGAACTTCCTTGGGCCAAGTAGCAGACCACATGAGGACCTGTCTATCCGGTCGAATTTGTTCAATGATCTTCCTGATTTGAGGCTCGAAACCCATGTCTAACATGCGATCAGCTTCATCTAGAACCAAGTAGGTGCATCTGCGTAGATTGGTGGTACCTCGCTCGAGGAAATCGATGAGACGTCCGGGTGTTGCAATGACTATTTCCACTCCACGCTCGAGATCGCGAGCTTGGTTGCCTTTGGGTGCTCCTCCAAAGATGCAAGTGTTGCGGACATATGAGGAAGAGCCGAACTCATTGGCGACGGCCTGAATCTGTTGAGCCAGTTCTCTTGTAGGGGCAAGAATGAGAGCAATGGGTCCATCACCACGAGCAAGGGGTTGCTGATTGTTAATGTGGACAATTGCAGGCAAAATATAAGCCAAAGTTTTTCCAGATCCAGTTTGAGCAATGCCAACCATGTTTTTTCCAGACATGGCGATCGGCCAGCCTTGAGCTTGGATGGGAGTTGGTTCAGAGTAACCCTGCCTTGCGATCTCTGAAATGGAAATAATTAGTGAGTTCAAGGTGTCTTCATTAAAATCTATGAGACGGAAAAAATTCAATTGTGTAAGTACCTCGCATAACATAGTCAGGGAAGTTGCCCTCTTCAAAGTAGCGAATAGGATTGGGTATTTTGTCCCCTTTCAGAGTTATCTTGTTCAGTTCTCTAAACTCATGCACTTCCCGGGGATGGCGGTTGGAGACATTGGGATGAGGTACATAAAAATCTTTCTTAAACGGACGCAGTTCCTCGTAGTCCCAGTTGGGCTTCCTCAAAGTTGCCCCTGCATTGTTCTGAGAGCGTCCACCCATGCCGCCGCCACGAGATGGTCCACCTCTTCCACGACCTCCGCCCATTCCAGTGGAGGAAAAACGAGGGGCGCCGCCAAAGCGGGAACCACCCGGTGCACCGGAACCAAAGTTGTTACGCATGGGACCACCACCACTTCCTGAGCCCCGGCCTCCTCCGCCACTCCGGAATCCTCCCCCTCCTCCTCCCATGGGTGCGCCACTTCCGTAAGTCCTGCAAAATAGTACAGTTGAATAAGTATAGAGAACCAGAAGCCAAGAAGCTAGGAAATTCTCCAATTATTCAAACGTGAAAATCAGGTCATCCAAGTAAGTAAGGTTGGCAGGGAAGAAGCACATCATCCAAAGTAAAACTGTGCATACAACTGGGAAAGATCACAAAAAGGAAGCTCACCCAATAGTGCATTTAGTGCGAAATAAATTTTCAATACATCCTACAACAGATGTAAGAACTTGTGTTCGTGGACGTATCAGGAACCTGCAAGAGGGATAATCCAAATGTATACATGCACGAAACCAAGATCTCTCATCCACAAACCCTGACCAAATTCAGCTGCAACATCCTAGAGGAAACAAATGCTGCAGTTTTCATTGGCAGAGGAAATTGATTGGTTGCTTGGTGGATTTGTGCTCGAATGAGTTCAGCTGTATGCACAGTATCACTTTCCAAAGTTGCAAAGATGACCAAAGATGTACAAGCATTGCTGGGCACACTGTACTACACAGTCGGTGGATAGAAAAAAATACAGGGATATTCATTTGGGCGATACCATTTATTGAACAAAGGTTGGAAATCTGTCGTGAACTTAGAGAATGAAGGATCCAGACATTGAAACGTGTGGACACCGAAGGCAAAGGCTCACTTTTCATTTCCCTCCCACAAGCATTCATGCTCCACCGATGATCAAAGTGGAGTCATGCCAAAATAGGAGGTGCAATAACCCAATCGTGACAATTGTGGCACGCAATTTCGATTGATGAATGAAATTATATCCCGATCACGAGAGTGATACTGGAGGAAATGATGAATTCCTCCAAGGGTACCCGAGGCATCACGCCAATTTAGAGCCATTTGGAGCAGTCTGCGGAGCAGGCCCACTAAGGACGTCTCGCACAGCTTTCAAAATGGCCGACGATAGATTGCTGCTCCCGTTAGCTCCGAAACGACGCGCCCGAAACTGTATAACTGGTCAACAAAGAGGGTACGACATGCAAGATTGAGAGCAAGAAAAACTTACATTTTGATCGAATGTGGTTGTCAAACTGGTCCAGCTGAAAAACGATGAGCACTTCTACGACGTAGCGTTTGCGTTTTCCGTGCTCCAGCAGCTGTGATACGACGATGTCGGATGCTGCAATCAAACTGCGTGAAGAGCACGATCAGCCGAGGTGAATACAAGCCGAAGAAAAAACGGAATGACGGGAGGTTCGAGCGGGACGACTTTGGGAGGGCTGACAGTGAGGAAAAGTCGGGAAATTCTGGCCTAGATTACGAGCTATACAGAAACGTGACTCACCAGTTCCGAAGCTGGGAACGGAAAGAGAGCGCAAGGATGGACTGCGCTTGTTGTGGCCTCGGTGGGCGCACGGAAACACTGCTGAAGTCAGCCGAGCTCACCGAGTGCTCCGATTGATCGAAGCCCCTTCCACACTAGTGCGCTTGGCAACAGAGCCAGAGCGTGAAGCTAACTTAGCTCGCAAATTCGAGAAAGCTTGGAACAAACCGATCTTGTGCTCGACGCGATCCTTCGGAATCGTTTAGTTGAGACTGTGATGCTTGTCAGTGAGGACGAAAAACGCAATAATCGAGAAATCATCGTAAAGCGTCTGAGGTCACGACGCATGCGCTATGCGCTTTTCTAATAGTTCTAATTACTAGTCCTAGCTCGGCTGCGCGGCTTCTAGGCTTTGATTTCTGCGAAGCTCTCGACGATGCAATAAATGGTCTGGGCAAATGGGACAATTCTTTCTCTGATTTCGAAATCTCTTGTCGTGCTTTTATCGTAGCCAAAATTGGGAATCTCCACGCTTCTTCACTGTTCAGTGGGGATGCAACTTGACTTAGCGAGTATACGTACCTCCGTCACTTCCGGCAGCTATACTTGAGCTATATCGATCACGTGCTCGCTGCGTGCTTCGCTCTTCCCGTTCGTAATAGATGCTCGTCGCCGTCTCTCCGCTCCGCGATCGATATTTAGGCGCACTACTCTACATGTATACATGAGGGTTTTTTCTATCGCGGTCTCTAAATGATTACCGGTGGGGAGCTCAATGCGGCGTTAGACAATAATTGAGAGCTCAATTTTACGATCGCATTCGTAAAATAGAGCGAACCAAATTTTGATGCACAAGATTTTCAACAAAAAAAGCTGCTTGATGCGATTGAATCAAAGATCAAAACTCATTTTACTCGCGTGTTCAAATTCAAATATATCATTTTTTTCATATACAAACCTACATTTGTCCGTGAGAAACTGAAATTGATGTGATTACATTAGGGTACACACACTTACACAAAACAGAACGCCATTTCACTTGCAATGTACTTGTTTTATTTTCATTTGTAATACTGTATAACATACAAGAAATGCACTTTAGTGAAACCTACAGAAGAAGAGAATCTGAATCTCAAACAATTTCTAACTTTCTTATTCATTCTGAACAATTTTTTGATTTTCACTTCAAATATCCTATCTCAATTTCCAAGATTTTGCGTCTTGAGTAACTTGAGCTGATTTTACAAACCTGGTAATTTCTCAAATAAGAATCAGTTGGTCTTTCTCAAACAGTGCGTCAAAATTAAAGGAGAAAGTGATGGATAAAGCACAACAAAAATTCTGGGTCATAGTGACTTACTCCAAGAATGTATTTTTTTAGAGCATGCTTTGCTCATTCTTGTTGTTGCTCCATTAGAAGCATGAGTTTTCTAATCTCTGTCTCAACAGTGATCCTTCATCCATTTGACAATTTCAAGTCTGTTGATACTATTTTGTTTTGACAATTTCACAAATGTAAGGACCTTGAACAGTTGTGGAAGATACATTAATCGATCATTTCTTGTTGAATAATTGAACATCACTCAATTGTATTTGGATGTTTCCTAGTGTTGGCACGACTTTTATCCACCACTTTCCGCTATGCAACATGTTTTCTCGATCTCCATCGCCATTAAACTAGTATCAAATATAAAAACATATTCTGTGGGCCCGTCAAGTCTGCTCGATTGACACGATATATCATCTCTTTTTCTCTCTCTCTTTTCATTTACTCTCATTCAAATATATTCATGATATCATATATTCAATAACAGTTTGATTGTATCAAGCAAAATATGAAATGCTCATGAATGATTAGAACAAAACCTTTCTCCTCTATGGAAGAACGGAATCTTTTTAATCTTGTTCACCCTAACTGTCTCATCAACAGCATCAATTTTCCTAGGAAATAGTTTTGGCTAAAACCTAGAAAGGCAATGTGATATCAATATTTTAGAAAATTTACAGAAATTTTATGCAATGATTTCAATGACAAATTGATCAAAATTGAAAAAATGATGTAATTACGTACTTCAACAATCAAAAGGTAATTCCGAATCTGACAACAATTCAAAGGGGATGAAACAATATTGTTCAGTAGACTGAAAAAGGTGAAGAAAATATTCAAGATACCTTGAGACAAAAGTTTGTTTGGGATCATGAGACAGGTACAATACAGTATGTGCTTGTAGAAAGAAAATTATTCGTCCTAAGTTGCGAGGCTCGAGTGACGTACTTCAAAGGGCGAATATTAATTTTGACTAGAATCTGGCGTGTCGTCCTCCATCATGGAAAAAGGCAACTTTATATTGAGTCTTCCGCTGCTTATATCTCCATATAAACACGATCTCTTTACCATCATGATAGAATAATACGTTGTTTACGTGTAAATTTAGATGCACATAAGAATTTCAGTTACTGGGACTACATCTTCGTCTGCTTTGAGTTTGAAAGATTATAAAGAATCTGCACCTATTAACTGGCAGGATTTTTACCCACTGCAACTGATAAAAATATATCAGAAACAATAAGAAAATTACAAAAATGTGTTATGTAGAGAGAAAAAGTTGAAAATGATTACTTCTTCAGGACCATACTGCTACAAAAACTAAATGAGGAAGATTTCCCAACAATGGCATCAATATACTGAGCTCTAGTTCATCACAGCCTGCTCAAATTGAACTGCGATGTCAAAAAACTTCAGAGACCCTATTCGTATTCTATACTTGAAACGTTTTATAAGAGATGAATGACGATTCATACTGGATCAATCAACAATAGAATAAATAAAACCATCATCAAAAATCTTCATATTGATGGATCAATATTGAGAATTTCAAAATTGTAAGTTTTGAGTCTAATGTGGTCCAATCATTCCTTTTCCAGCCACAAAACTAGAAACGAAAGTAGATAATACAAGACAGAAAATAAAGAATGCAATATCTCATCAGTTATCTATCTGGAGTGGACGGCTTCAGCGAGTTAAGAGTTAAATTCTCTCAATATCCCTCACTCACAACACTTGGAACAAATTCTATTTGGCTCCAAAATTCTGTTGCAGAGTCTATTAATGCACCTTGCAAATATTGCGAGATTCAGTCTTGCTTTTATAGTCCAGTGTTTGTTTCAATGACAATTTTCAGCATTTTCAAATTACCGAGATAAATTATCCGAACTTTGACTAAGCTTAGTAGTCTCTGGAATCGCAGATTCTCACAGTCAAACGCTTTTGTAATGCGATCAAGACAATTGAGGGCGACTCAACAATCTTGGAATCAACATTTTTGCATCCACATACTCTAATCTTGGTGTTGATTCAATGTCTTAAATTTTGACAGAGTAATATAGCATATACTCTATCGAATGAGTCGTCAGTACTGCAGCGACGGTGCTTTGAAAATTACGATGCATAATATATATATAGTTTTCATGTATTCCTCATAATTTTCAGTTCGATGCATTTACATGGTAAAGTGAGGTAATCGTGTTGTTTATACAGATATAATGGAGAAAGCTCGTTCATGTATGCCCATTGGTTAGCGACACGTTACTGAAATATCATGATCCAGAAATATCTAGGATGCACTTCAATTTACACGTTTTGAAGTCGAGAAGTGAGCCAAGTTAATCCCGAAAGTCAACTTTCACAGCTTTTAAAATTGTATCAAATCAACAGTCAAATGTTGGAGGATGAGTCCTAAATTATTTGGACTCCATGCTCGCAGTCTTGACTAGAAGTATGGAATGATTCTCATACAAACTTCCTACTCGGCAACTTCTTCACATGCTGAAATTTTTTCCGGATCAGCAATAACACTAAGGTTTTAAATGAAAAAAGGAAAGAGCAAATCATAACATAGTGATTATTTTCGAAAAATTTTCATCTCATTCCTCGACCCCTAAAGTTGCTTTGAAAGGTTTAGAGAAAAGAGCTAGGCAAAAAGAGAACAGTAGTAATGAAAAAAACGACAAAGATAACAAAATCACATCAACATTAAATAATTACTGAGCTTACGAATCACGAGATCGAAGATTTTATACGGATATATATTCATAGCGGAGGACCTCGCGCCGGTATGTAATCTCGTTTTACATATTTTCTCACTTTACCGTGTTTAGAACACAATAATTTTGTAGTAAAATTTGCTCAAACTGACAGTGACAAACTCTTTGTGATCGTGCCTACGACCTACGTGTAACCTGACACTTTATAAAGCCTTGGTCAAAGAGAGAGGAACGAGATGGGTGCGAATGACTTCTCTGTCACTCACCATCAATTTTCAGACTCTTTCAAAACTTGTCTGACTTTTATAATCGTGTATTCCAACGAGCGAAGTCGATTGGCCTTTTACATTTGTTACAAATTTTCATCCCTTCTTGATATTCTTCGCATCGCAAATAGTTAAAGCATATTATAGCACACTGTTAATGTAGTTCTTCGACAGACAAGTATAACGCATGATATGACGCGTCAAAAGTAGAAGTGTTCCTTCTGATTTTGCCTAGTTATAAGCATTCTTCGACGTGCTGCTTAAATTTTCTACAGCCCCTCTTTTACCAGTCAAATGAAAACGACGAGACGCGATATTCTTTCATTTTACGCTTAGTACGAACACGATGCACGATAGACAGCGGATCGATCCGTCCTTTTTCCGGATGAATATTTTCAATTATTAACACTACGTCGTATGTATCACAGAACTACGCGTGCAACCATTCATCGCAATTTCTGTATGAACAAGTTTTTCGCGTGTACACAGCTGCAAGAGATTTGAGCCTCTTCACAAAAGGAAACCATCTTCCACGACACATTTGGCTAGTTTCCACTTTTCCTCAACTAGGAACTCTCAAATTAATTCAAATGTTTTCATTGTCTTGAGGAAACTCTCGAACTTGGAGAAAAGCGCGCCAAGCTCGTATTCAAGCTCGATAGCAGAAAAAATGTGCGATAAATGGTGCACGCAGATGTGCGAAAGCCCCCAGTTTGTAATATTTTCTCCAGTTGCTTCTTCAGAGAAAATGAATCGTCCGCGTATTTGGCTCGGTTCGACGACGATCGTTGCTGTGTTCGGGCTCTCTTTCTCGTAACTCTTGTGTACGATCGATTGCGGGGCTTATGAAAAAAAGGGAAAAAACTGGAGGCCCGCAAAGAAGCACTGAGAGATCATTCGCAGATCGCCATCTCGGTGCATGGTTCTCTACCAGATTATAGCTCTTTTGAATGTTGTCGGAAACTCAGCTCGTAGATTACTCTAGTTTCTCTGCATCTTATTGACATGACTAACAAGCACGCGAAACGTAACGTGCGATTCTTCATTTACGAGGGAGAGAATCAAATAATATCGTTGTTACAGATTGCTATGAAACGCGGGAGCGGGAGGCTATTTGAATCATAGTACGTTAATATTGAGACAATATATTACAACAAGAGGAAGAATTAAAGTATCTGAATCATTTGTGATCAACTCGCTGTAGTTCATAAAAAGATTCGTACAAGATATGAAATTACAGGAAGAAGGCGATATAACAAGAACATGATGAAGAATATGAACTACGCGTTTCGACTTTGCATGAGCATAGGTACATTGTGAGTCTTTCTTCTTTTAGAAATTCGCATCCGCTTCGGTATCGCGTTATCGAGAGGAAATTGAACGTCAATCATCTCATCGTCTATGGTTTCCTCACTTGTATTACTCCGAATATCGAACATGACTATGGAATAATTCACGTGAACATGGCAAATTTTATTCGGAAACTCACGCAATTTCCACCAATGTGCGAACTCTAGACACGCATCTTGTATTCTTAAATTTGACATACTTTTTGGTTCGATCAATGTCAAGTGAGAGTAGAATACGCGGAATAGATTTTTCTCTTCAAATGAGAAATGCATCTATGCTCGTTAATAACCAGAATGGCGCATGTCAGTCACTTTTAGTACCAGAAACCATTCACGATTAATAGTATCACGGGTGAGACTGTTTTCTCATTTTCTTTGTACTAGATCAATTAAATAAAAGGATCTTCACGACTACGTCCGCTATTCGTCATCCTCTATTACTCTCGATTTTCTTCGACGCAACTTCACGAATTATCAATTATTTGCGATATAAAAATAAGATACAAGGAGTTTTGCTCCTTTTAGTGCACAGCCATATGAGACTACGCGACCAATATTCTTGTATCAGAGTTCACCGAATGCTCAACTTTTTACTAGCTATTACTTGTAAAATTTTCAGTTGTGTCGATTATGACTTATGACTTCTAACAACAAATGACATCTCTTCCGAATCGACTATTGCGCGAGAAAGATTACCCCCTGTCTGACTGAGAGGGACGTCTATCGATTAGAAAAAAGATTGATTCTTTAGCCTCGTATATTTCAAACTCCTCGTTACTCGTTTATCGCTCACACAACTTGGTGCTTTTAACGTTTGCCTCGTCGCTTCATTTTGCGCAGCTACTTTTTCCTAGGTTACACTTGTCATTTTTATTCATTACGCAAAGAAAAGATCGAAACCTGCTCGAGTACGCTGAACTCTCATCAACGATGACGTTATTCGTGTTTTCTGAGAACTAACAATTTTAAACTTTCTTAGAGGGAAGAAAAATTGCTTCTCTTATAGCTTTGCGTGCATCAAAAATACGCGACACTCTTTACACCTCATGCTTTGTAAATTGCACAATAATTCTGAGCGATCGGTCGAATCACGTCAGCCGTGATCGAGTTCAACTTTCAGTTTATGTACATCATAAACGAAACAATTCGCTCACTGTGTGCTATTCTTCGTCTTGTTACGTTAATATTAGTAAAGAGCGTCTCTCTTTTCTCAGCTGTATCAATTACAAATAAATTAAAAATTATCGACCTTAAAAACCACACCCCCCTTCCATATGTTTCGTGCATTTCAGAAAAGCATACAGATTGTATACCTAGTTTTTCTATCAATCGTGAGAATATTACGCTCTAAGTTACCACAGAGATGACCAAAACTTTTGAGTTACATTTCTCATGGTCATATCATTATTAGTATTATAATATATATGGATATAAGAATGCTAACCATTTAAAATCCCTACTTTCACACTAAACTGGAATGTGCTTCACCAATTTCCAATATGCCAACAATTGAGAGTGAAGTATAGCAAACTCATCAGTTCCTAAATAGCACTTTCTGCTCATTGACAGACTCATCCCAATGGATAATGATTGTGCCCAAGACTGATAATTTTTTTACTGCAACTTTATGTCATTACTGTGCGTTTGGCACAATACTATAGTTTCGATTTTATCACTTACGTGATGAATAATTTGAGCACCATTCCAGAAGAGTACGACAATTGAGGGAAAATCGAGACATTTGCAAACTACTTCAAAGACATTTATAAAAGAATTGCCATTGAATGAGGGCGAATATTCATCCTCACGTATTTATGCACTTTAGAAAAAGCTTGCCATCGTGCGGAAAATCGTGAATTTTAGCAAATGATACGAAAAAATTGTCTTACCGCGAACAATCAAGCCAACTTATAATTTTAACCGATAAATGTAAGCAAAAAAGAAAAAGAATCATGGCTCCATGAGCCTACTTAACCAAAGGATTACTGCTGCACTGGTGTTGGTGCATACGGATAACCGTAAGGTGGCACGGCTTGGAACTGACCGTAGCCCATTGCCGACTGATAGGCGCAAGGATTGGCAGTTGCGGGTGGTCGATTAGTTTGGAAAAATTTGTTGTTTACCAGACTCTGAATGCTCGAATCCGTGGCATTTGAAGGAACCATGAATGCCTGCGGTATTGAGTACATGTTCTGCTGCTGTTGTCGATTTTGTTGGCCAGAGGAGAATCCATTCTGCCGATTGTTGTAACGGCCATTGTTCTGTCCATAACCATTGTTCGAGTAGTTGTGGTAGCGTTGTTGCTGTTGGCCATTGTTGCTTGGGGTGTAACCATTCTGAATCTGGCCATTTTGCTGAGACTGATAGCTGTTGGATCCTTGGTAGCCATTACCTTGTCTATTTTGGTTGTGTTGCGACTGCTGCTGTGGCATCGATTGATGCTGACGCGAGAAAGATTGCATGCCATTGGGCGATGTAGACTGCTGTTGGTTGAAAACAGCTGGGCCGTTTTGATATCCATTGGGGCGGCCATTCTGGTATCCGTTGTGTTGGCGCATCGGGGGGCGATTGGGGGCTCCAAAAGGCTTAGGATTGTTTGGATTGAAGCTGTTCTGCCACGTGTTTGGACCGTTGCTCGGGCTGCTGCGATTGTTTCTCGGATTACCGTTGCCGTTGCCCATCTGCATCTTGGGGTTCGGCGTCATCATGTTGCCATTACCGCGTCCCTGGTTCCATCGTTGACGCCCCTTGTTGAATTGATTTCTGTGGTTCTGGGAATTGGCCATCTCCGCCAATTGAGGATTGATGGGCTGGCCAGCTTCCTCGAGCACAGAAACAAGCTCTTTGGCTTGCCGGGCATTGTTGGGAGTGAAATACGCGTAGGCAGTTCCCACGCTTTGGCACCGACCAGTTCTGCCTATTCTATGGATGTAGTCTTCACTGCTGTTGGGATAGTCAAAGTTAATAACGTATTTCACATCTTCAACATCCAAGCCTCGAGCTGCGACATCAGTGGCAACCAGGATAGCAGTCTTTCCATTCCGGAATTCAGAAAGCACGTAGTCGCGCTCAGGTTGAGATTTGTCCCCGTGGATAGCGATAGCGTGCCAGCCGTTTCGTTTGATGGCCTTGGTAATGTCATCAACTTTCTTCTTCGTTTCAACGAAAATGATGGTCTTATTGCCACGATCACAGCCAATTTCACGGAGAAGGCCAGACAACTTGTGCTCCTTTTCATGCTCCTGGCAAATCTCAACAATTTGGCGGATATTGTGGTTAGCAGCAAGGCTCAGAGAACCAATGTTTATCTGGATGTAATCATTGAGAAAATCTTCTGCAAGAGCTTGAACTTCTTTGGGCCAAGTGGCAGACCACATGAGGACCTGTCGGTCTGGTCGAATTTGTTCAATGATCTTCCTGATCTGAGGTTCGAAACCCATGTCAAGCATTCTGTCAGCTTCATCAAGAACTAAGTAAGTACACCTGCGCAGATTGGTTGTGCCTCGCTCAAGAAAGTCGATGAGACGTCCAGGTGTAGCGATGCAAATCTCGACGCCACGCTCGAGATCACGGGCTTGTGGACCCTTGGGAGAACCTCCAAAAATACAAGTATTGCGAATGCAGGAAGACGAGCCAAAATCACGTGCAACGCTCTGGATCTGCTGAGCCAATTCGCGGGTAGGCGCCAATACCAGGACGATGGGTCCGTCACCACGAGCCAGACGTGGTTGATTGTTGATGTGCACGGTCGCAGGTAAGATGTACTGTAAGAAGAAATTCCATTCTATGAAGATCACTGTAATCTAATGTACTTCAACTTCTTGACTTTTTGTTAATGAATATTTCATCAGGGGCTCCCAGATAATGACATAGGAAATGTGGTAAATAATTGAAAGAGCTTCTACTTACAGCTAGCGTCTTTCCAGATCCAGTTTGTGCAATGCCAACCATATCACGGCCACTGAGAGCAATAGGCCAACCTTGAGCCTGGATGGCTGTGGGTTCCATGAATCCTTGTTTCTTTATCTCTTCCATGACATAATCAGGGAAATTGCTTTCTTCAAATGCTTGAATTGGGAATGGAGTATTGTTCCCTTTGACAGTGATCTCTTTGCCATGGTAGTACTGGCTGACTTCATCTGGAGATCTGTTCAGAATGTTGACATGGGGCACGTACAAATTCTTGGCAATGATTGGCAGCGACATCATGTCCCAATTAGGTTTTTTCAACAGTTCACCGGGATTTTTCTTCAAGTTCTTATTCTTGTTGATTCTGAAATCTGTCTGGGGTTGCTGTTGGCTGTTCCAATATGTGCCACCTCCTGGCTTCTTGTTTCCGAACTCTCTGTTCCCTTTGGGTCTGAAACTGTTCACAATCAAACATTCAATGACGAGAATTATGATTTCTAAAATTGCGGTGCTGCCTTAAACAAGTCTACTTTCATTAAAACGATATCAGAATTGGCAAGCAATGCAATGCCAGAATGAGTTTTTAATGAAATTGTACAATTTATATTAACGGAGTTTGAAGTGAGATATGTGTATATGCTAAATTTATTCCAGTGAGTTAAAGACTCTGATATGGAAAACAAATTGCACCAATACTCTCTAATCCAGTCTGTGCGAATTTATTTATAGAAAGCATACGGCTCATTTTGGCTAGCATCCACGCCACCATCGTCTCAGTATAATCGACTTCTCTTGCATCATATATTCGCGACCCGGGGGAAGAGCCCGCGAGCAAAGCCAGCCTTGGAGTTCGCCTTTCTGAGATCGATGTGCAGGGCAAGTTCGGTCGCGACGGATGGTCAACGCGGGGCGACGAAAAAAATCGAATCTCTCTTATGCGAATCTGCACAAATGTACCTATATAGATGTCAGACTTTTTTCGCTATCTACGTGCGTCGGGGGCGAGAGACGGAGAGCAACGGAGAGCGAGCGGAGCACGGACAAGATGGCCGTGCTAGTTGCGCAGGTAGGGCGATGTGCATTATCTACAACACATGTCGGCCGTGTCCGCTGCACAATTCTCTCGGGCGCGCAGCGACAGCTCGTTATCGGCCATTGCCGAGCCAAAATAGCAGCAGAGAATCTCGCTGCGCGGCACGTATTATCGATTTCGCTCGGCGCAAAAAGCGGCTACTCGGCGACAGGTGAACTCGGCCATCGAGAATCGAGGCGCTCGCCGCACAGCGCAAAAACGAGAGCGAGAGAGACGGGCGCGAGCCGTGGAAAATTTTCGCGCTACCTACACACACGTCCTCTCTCGCTCTCTCCCTCTCGACGTCGGGGCTACGTATGCATCCGCGACACGGGGATCGAGCAACGAAAAGCCCTACTCACGAAGTCTGATTGGCGTATCCGCTGCTGTACATCCTAGTGGACCGCAGCGAGGACGACGATCAGCTCCTGCACGCGCGCTCGAGACCCGGACTACCTACGTGTGCCTCTCTCCCCTGCTCTGGCAGCTTGTGTAGAGAGCCAGCCACACGATATAATTCGGCTACGCTCTCCGCTTCGCTGCGCTGCAGACGAGCTGCGCCAATTCAGACCTGCAAGTAACCACGACGACGTCGTGCCTGTTAAGTGACGAGCCGTTTTCCAGGAGACGCCGCAGGGACGCGATAGGGGACCCGACTCCTGGGGCAAAGTCGGCATTCGCTTACCCGGAGACCCGGTGGAACGGAGCGCGGTGCAGCTGCTGCCTACTGCTTCACGGGAAGACGGAAACCGGCGGCTGCCCGAAATTTCCGCTGCCTCCGAGCCGCGCGTATCCCCACTCCGACGACCCAGTCTCGCCCGGGGGAGCTGATCACGTGACCTGACCCGTTCTATGCTCGGCCTGCGCGCAACTGCTGCCGACGCGAATCGATACGCCCCCCTTGCTAATCCATTTTTTTTCTCTTTTCTTGTGGCGAACCCTCTCAGAAAGGAATCTTTGCAAAATCAATTGCAAAGCGACGGGTCTTCTCAATTTGAGAAAAATCTTGGGAAATTAACGTGAAAAATATCGTCAATGGTCAGCTTTGGATCAATAATCATTGAGTTTTCTGTAAACGAATAATCAAACATCCAATTTGGCGAGCTCGAAGAATGAATTATGATAATGAGCATCGAGTTGGGCATTCAAATCATACGCATGAGTAGAGCTAACCAATTTATTATTGAACCCTTCAATACCCTGAACACTGTACAATTACAATTTCCATACCTAAATACATAGGAATGACGATATTCGTTTGAAACACAAGAATGCTTCATTCTGATTGATGTACAATTTCATTTAACTAAAAACTATTTGATATCCATTCACTAAGGACAACAATGACATCATGTTGAGTTACAGTATCATGATTACATACACGGATTTTCTTTCAATTATGATGAGAGGCGATTGTTCCGCTTTCAAACACAAAGAGAACGTGATTAAACTAATGTTTACGCTTACATTAAATACAAATTACGTTAATATATCCTTCCAATGATTGCTTTTTATCGGGAATTCAAATAAGTCTAATTGATTTTTCCAGTGATTGCTTACATGAAGAGTATTCATCTATCGATACTCCAATAACTCTTCCCGACAATTCCTTCTGGAAGTAAATACAATACAGTGTTATTTGTTTGTTCATTTGACAAGACGCTGGTTTTACATAATTTTTTGCTGGGAATTTATTAATGCTTGCCTCGTAACAATGGACTGCGGCTTCGACTTCTGCTGTTGCTTCGCGAGTAGCTACGACTGTAACTTCGCCGGCTCTTGCCGTTGCGCTCCCTGCTCCCACTGCGACTTCTACTTCTTGACAAGCTACGCTCTCTTTCGCGTCTAGCAATCCTCGACCGCCATCTACTTCTGCCGCCTGTAAAATGACATTTGTTCGTGATCAATCAAATTTCGATAAATCTTTGTTCGAGCTCGAATTTGAGTTGCTAAAAAATTTTACTTTCTTTGAATGAATACAAAAACTATAATCAACGAAGGATGTTCTAACTACCTCTGTGCCGTCCTCCGTAGCCACCACCTCGGTCGGCCAGCTCCAGGAGTTTCGGGTTGATCACTTGATTTGCTTCCTTCAGTACTTGTACAAGATCATTGGCTTTACTCGCGTTGCTCGGAGTGAAGAAAGTGTACGCAGTTCCTGTTTTCTGCCGTCGTCCGGTACGGCCGATTCGATGCACGTAATCTTCAGAGCAGGACGGGTAATCGAAATTGATTACGAACTTGACATCCTCGACATCTGAAATAAACACAGAGAGTATTAACGTACTGTACCAGGGATATCGTGCATTAGTTTCCCTCCTCTCCAACACTTGAAGTGAAAAATGTTGTCACGCCTATTTGGATTAATAAATATAAAATATCGCTGTGAACTTGCGTTGCCGAACACGTATAATAATAACACCCCGACTGGAAAGTGTATTAGTTGTGCTCGGAAGGTAATCTTCCTCACATCAAGAATAATTGTGCTAATACAAAGAAGACTTTTCCGTGAACGTTTGATTGTGAATGCGAAAGTGGAAAAACACGAACAATCGACATCGTGTACCCAATGAGTATGAGATCTTTCCCTCTCAAGAGATCCGTTCCAGAAACTTCTGATGGAAAGAATGACCGAGTCCATGAATCGTATTGTCTATGAAGAGTAAGTGTGGACCAATTATATTCACAAAATTGTTATAAGCACGCACAGTGGATAGATGATCAGTGAAAAAAAAACGCAAGGCTGAGGGAGTGGGAACGTTTGTGAAAATAGTTTTCCAACAAGAATGCGAGCGTAAAAGCAAGTTAAGTGTGAATTTGACTGTCAAATTTCGCGGTGATTCGCTCAAGAAACGAAAAAGACGAAAATATAAAGACTCGCGGGTAAACCCGTCACCGCAAATCCAGCTTCTAGAGCGTTTTTCGATCCCGAGACACAATCAAATTCACAAACGAAAGCCGAAAACCGTGAGTCGAGGGTGTATCGGGATGAGTTTCGCATCCGCCGTGGAGATCATACAGAATGCCAAAAAAAGTCTTCAGCAATGATGGTGTGACAAAAACGTGGGAGGGGGAGGAGGGCAGGGTGAGGTGGCGGTCAATAGCACAATAGGTATCTAGAAATAAAATCGGTCAGAGTTCATACTAATTAAGGAGATGTGTGTGCGTCCGGCCGTGGCCCGAGCGTTCAGAATGCGCCCCGGGCACAGAGACGCCTGCCTCGAGAGAGCGGCGCAGGCGGCAGAGCGGGCGAGCCCTATACTCGGAGAGCTGCCCTCCGCCTCGCAAAGCTGGACGGCGATGGGGTTGGCGGGGCGAGAAAAGCGCCCGCAGCAGCCGCCGCCGCTCCGTGAGCTGCTGCACACAGACGAGGGTGAGAAGCGGCAGCCTCGGCACAATTGGCAGGGCGGGCGCTCGCGTCTCGACTCGGCGACGACGGCGAGGGCCAGTGCGGCCCGCGAGAGCTCTCCCACGACGCCAGTCCGCTCGGTCGGCTTCGCTTCTCGCCCTCGGCCTTTCGAGCGGGCTCTGCCTTTTCGTCGCTGCCCACGCGGAGACCGGTAGGGCAAACTGCCCGCGCGCTCTCATCCTCCCTGTCTTTCTCTTTCTCTCTTTCTCTCTCTCCCGAGCTATATCGGCTGATAGCAGCCCTCGCGCGGCTAACGGCGAGCAGCACCAGGAGCCAGTGGGCGCGCCTGTGCCCACGCGACGCCCTCACGGCGCGTCGAGGGGCTGCGGTGAGAGGCACGCGCGGCGGCCGCAGCGCAGACAATGCAAATCTCCAGGGTAGCG
This sequence comes from Eretmocerus eremicus, assembly GCA_030522705.1. NCBI lineage: Eukaryota > Metazoa > Arthropoda > Insecta > Hymenoptera > Aphelinidae > Eretmocerus > Eretmocerus eremicus. Next base: position 5,208 of record JAPYYZ010000068.1, on the reverse strand, counting down.
CCGGCGCGCGCCATAGCAACTGGCGCGCGCTCCAGCGCTTCATCGATCATCTATTTGCATTACCCGGCCTCGGCCTGAGCGCAAAGTGCCTCTGCAATGCAAACAAACATCCAGCCGCTTAGTCATGATGCATCATCCTGCTTTCATCTCCAGCTCGTCTCCTCCGCAGCCGTTCCTGAGCTATCCTGCCTCGACGCGCTGCGCGCCTCGCGATATATCTCCGCGGCGCGCTACATGGACAATCCGACGCGCAGATGATAGTTTTGAAGAACAATCAGATGCGACACAAAGCTACGAGTCAATAATCTACTCAGAAAAATTGAGTTTACACGCGTCACCAGACTGATCAACTGCCACTCGTAAGCCGGACGTGGATAGATGCTTTACAATGCGATACAGAGAAACGGAGGAACGCGGGATCCTGAGCCTCCATGGAGGCCGATGCTTACCTAGTCCTCTGGCTGCCACGTCTGTCGCTACGAGTATCGGAGCCTTGCCTGATCTGAAATCTAGCCCCGACAAATGAACCATTAGACTTTTTTCTACATCGTAACATTTGGGAAAAAGATAGACATTGTGAAGATATCTACCTTGCAACACCCAGTCTCGCTCTTGTTGAGTTTTGTCTCCGTGAATACAGACAGCTGGCCAACCGTCTCTTTTCATTTTCCTCGTGATCTCGTCAACTCTGCGCTTAGTTTCAATAAAGACGATCGTTTTGTTCTCCTTCTCGGCCATTATCTCTTTCAAGAGAGTACTCAGCCTTTACAAGATAGTCATTATTAATTAATGCAACCAAATGGAGTTGGTCATGAATCAGTCGCAACTTACTTAATCTCTTTCTCATACTCTTGACAGACATCAATGATCTGTAGAATATTGTGATTTGCTGACAACTGTAGTGATCCAACGTTGATTTGAGCATAGTCTTTCAAAAACTCTTCAGCAAGATTCTTCACTTCCTTTGGCCATGTTGCAGACCACATCAAAGTTTGCCTATCAGGTCTAATTTGATCAATAATTTTTCTAATCTGAGGTTCAAAACCCATGTCCAACATTCGGTCAGCTTCGTCCAATACCAAGTAAGTACATCTTTTCAAATTGGTTCTTCCTGATTCCAGGAAATCAAGTAATCTGCCAGGAGTTGCTATCACTATTTCTACTCCGTTGTCAAGATCTCTGGCTTGAGAGCTTTTGGGTGCTCCACCGTACAAACATGTATTTCTAATTCCAGATGCATGACCAAAATCATCTGCAACCTGCTGGATCTGCTGAGCAAGTTCTCGCGTGGGAGCAAGTACCAAGGCAATAGGCCCATCTTTTCGACACAGTTTTGGCTGACTGTTGATGTGAACTATGGCTGGAAGTATGTATGAGAGGGTTTTTCCTGAGCCGGTTGATGCTATGCCAACCATGTCTCTACCACTCAGTGCAATAGGCCAACCTTGTGCCTGAATGGAAGTGGGCTCCTTGAAATTTTGCTTCCTACGACGAAATAGAAAATGTGTGACCAACATAATAAGCCCAATCATATTTATACAAGAACTGAAAAAGTTATTCATTGAATGCATTGGATAAGTGAAGATTCTTCACTCTTTTGCTTGAACATTCGCTGAGTAGATGAAAGATTTGTTTCAAATTGTTATCATAAGAATTAATACTGATCATAGTCTTACTTGATTTCCCTCATGACATAGTCTGGAAAGCCAGCTTCTTCAAAGCTGAGCACTGGATTAGGTATACCCTTTCCTTTGAGCGTTATTTCTTTGTCACTCCGGTATTGCTCAACAACACGGGGATCCCTGTTCTGTACAGCACTACAGGGTACATAGAAGTCTTTCTTAAACGGCTCCAACCTGTGCATATCCCATCTGGGTTTTTTCAGATTGGCTCCTGGCTGACCTCTGCCACTTCTTCCACCGCCACCTCGATCACGACCACCACCACCTCCCCAACCTCTCCTGTCTCGCGATCGACTGCGAGACCTGCTGCGTGATCTCCTTCTCCTACCACCGCTAGAATAGAATCAGTCATTCAGTAATATAATCATCCACAGGGGATCCAATGACTTGATTTCAATTGTTTGGTTGATTCACCAGTCTTGAGAGATTAATCACACCTTGATCTGAGTGATCATATTGAAAGTTAAACAGGAAATTGATAAGAGAGAATTTCATACCCAGAGAGATGACAGGAAGACAAACCCAATGATTAGATTCAATCGAAAGTGAAATAAAACTCAATAAGGAGGATAGGCGCTACTAACCAAAGAAATATCACCCGTGTGATTCGGAGTTGGAACCTAAGATGCCTATCTTCGTAGGTCAAGTGTGAGCTTATCCATCGTTCACGAAAACGTTCTTATGTGCGAGAGACACTGGATAGTTACTAAACATCCGTGTGCAGGACAAAATTAGAGTAGACGAAAGGACGCGAGGTCTTACCTTCTGTAGCGACCCATTATCTCGGAGCGCAGAACGGTCAATGCTGGCCTCGACCTCGAGGTATAACGTGTAAATTTTCGAGAGCAGATGGACGCGCACGACTGAAAATGGCTCTTTTCGGGGAAATAGTCGTGGCAAAGAAGCAACTGAAGCTTCTGGAACACGAAGAAACACAAGCCCGATTACTTTGTTGTATGCCTGATGGCGGAGCGGAGCAGCCAAGCGCCAGGGCGGGCTCGAAACGGCCTCCTTTCCTTTTCCCTCTCTTCCTCACCTTCTCCGTCCTCTCTATCCCTTCCTTTCGCCTCGCGCGGACGACGGACGACGGACGCGCGCGTTTGGTGGCGCTGCCTTCGATCTCTAATTAAACCACTGTCGTCACTTCCGCTAATTGAAAATTCATGCTTTCAATTTTCGTTTCATAGCTTTTCATTGGCTGAGCATATTGATTGCAATTGATTCAATGAGTCAAAAAATTTTTGCCATCATTCGTTGTTAAAAACGGGTCAGTTTGACAAGGTTTTTACTGAATTTGGCAAAAATGACGTCACAAGATAAACTAGCGAAAATATATGTATACAGTTTGAAAAATGCGGAAGCAAAGCAGATAGTGCAACAACGAGACTATCGTGCTCTGGCTGTGCGGGCAAGACGGGTGCGGAATTAAAGAATCTTCTATTCAAAACTTGTCATAAAAATATTGTGTCGATTTATTTCGCACCCCAAATAGTGCACCAGGTAGAGTTGAGGAACATGGCAATTTTAATACTATGTATATATGTACATTACATTGGGTTTTGAACATTATAATAAGTCGTCTCGCCGACTTCTTCGATTTGTTTTTAACATGATGCCGGTGATGAATAGAATTGGTTCATTACAATGAAAATATAGATCTATTTCAAAGGCCTGCCTTTCTCATTCTTTCTCTAGTTTTACACTAGTGAAGAGAAAAACCAACAATCAGTTTCCTCTTCTTGTGCTAGGAATTGATTGATGCATCTACGTGTACTCAGATGCTCTTCACATCAATTCAACTCCATCTCAAAGATAACTCTCAATAATTTACAACTAGAGATATCTATCATCTTTACAATAATATAAAATACACCTCCCACCAACATTCTCATTCCTTGAAACGTACAATTTGTTTATCACAATGACCCTTCATAGATATCTATGAAATGAGGAGTTAGACAACAACAAAGATGCTTTTGAAGCTCAGGAATGTTCTGTTCAGCCTGTGTTTGGCTAATTTGGAACTGCTGTTTGTTGGGGTTTCTTCCCATGCTCCATTTGATGTCTGTAAAAGCGTTGGTCATCATTCAAAAGACCCAATCGAATCTCAGAAGTCATTTTTGTTTTTCACTTCACAAAATTAATGATTTCTTATCTCACCTTACAGCCCTGGATATTTGATAAATAGCTGTAAATGCTACAAAAAGATTGACACTGAAAAGACTCCAGTTCTTTGGAGTGATAGCTAAAGAGTATCTAGTCCATATGGCTCCGGTTAGACCAAGAGCTGATGATTGGCTTATGGAGATTTTATCAGCAGGCCTTTGGAGATCTCCTAAGCCTGCTATAACAAGTCCCTGGAAAATCGAGAGATTTCAAGGTCTGAATCATGCAAATATATTGGCAACAGACTGGCACTGGTAATAATCATTATTGCTAGACTCAAAGTTAGCATTGTTACTAAGACTCGAGTAATGCATTATGAAATTGTTCTGGCTGATCACCAAAAATTATTGTGATTACTTTGTACAAAGAAACTTCATCTGATAGTGATGTAAGATAGGAAAATATAGTTACCCATTTGAATACTGGTGCCCAGAAGAAGATTGTTTGTGGACCTAGAATTGAAGTTTAAATGTGAAAAGAGATTCATTTTCCATCAGAGCACCTCAACACATTAGAAGATTCAGAAACATCAATGATGCGATAATCAGTTCTGTACAATAGATGCTTCCTAAGATTAAAAGGAGTGTGAAAAATGTAAGCCCCTGCATGCGAATTACTGATATGCAAAAGTGAGTGTGAGCACTTGATTTTAGATTTCTAATAACTGCAAACTCACTGTGATTATAATGCAAATTTGAGAATGAGATTCACGAGACTCGTGGAAGAAATGTCGAATGGGAAACGATCAGATCAGTTGAAACGCGTTCGAAAATGCGATAAGCTTTCGTAAATCTGGCATGACGTTCAACGAAACGAACCGCGGAAGAAGACACAACCGCAGAGTGGCAGACGACACAACGGTAGTGCACAGTAGTGGCAAGCTTGACATTGTGGCAAAGCTGGGTTCGCGTGCAAAGATATAGCCATCCACGATGATCGAGTGCACCGCCGCTGCGGGTCTGCATCGGGTCTCGGCCTTGACCCACTTGGCGGGTGTCGCGGAAGCGAAAAACGCGTGTGGCGAGAGATGCGAAGACGATTCTCCGAGCGGGAAGTGCTAATTGTCACGTCACTCGCGACTCGTTCACACGGTCCAAGTGCAAATTCTCACCTGCCGGGTGTTTCCACAGTGGCTGCAGCTTCTCGGGCACGTGTTTGCCAATGCTCTGCATCGACCTCTGGTACAGGAGCGACGTCATCCTTCGACAGGGAATAGGCTGGAAAGGGCGGGACTAGACTAGATTCAGCGTCTGGCTCGAGATCGAGCGCGGGGGCCACGCGGCGATGTCTCTATCACTTCTCGGGCGCCCCGCGACCGCGACTACTGAGCATGCGAAACTGACGAACTGCTCCCGAGTCG